>CM047881.1:18002535-18282411 GCA_026212405.1 Petrea volubilis
GGCTGCATTGAGACATTCGAAAACTGGCAGATGGGATGAGATGATGCTGCGCAATGATTTTTCGAGTTCAAATGTGGAGGCCGTCCTTGCCATTCCATTGGGAAGCTCGGTCACTGCTGACACTCTTACTTTGGCACTACAACCAAATTAGGGTTCACCGTTTGAAGCGCTTACCACCTTGTCAACACACTAGATAAGCTCATTAGACCAACCCGGCACGTCCTGGCCTCTAATATGGAGGGCTTTTGTCTTTTGAGGCAAATAAAGTTAAGGTGTTCGTTTGGAGGGCATGCAAGGAGGCAATCCTACAGAGGCAAGTCTTTGGAAAAAGGGTCTTCCCTTCATGGATGGTTGCACAATTTGCCATGGGCTCGATGAAGATTCAAGACATGTCTTCCCTGATTGCACGTTTATGAGACAAGCATGGGTCTTGTCCAATTTACCTTGGTCATTAATTTCTAGATAGATGTCCACAATGGAGGATTGGCTGCGAAGCTTTCATACAGTGGGAGAACCAGGGATTATAGGCAAGTACTTTCAGTTCTCTGGGCGCTTTGGTTTAATAGAAATAAAGCACTTATAGAGAATTGGGGGGGGGGAGGTGAATATTTGCTATAGAGGTGATTGGCATGGCTAAACGAACACTGAAGGAGTTTATGAAAGCAAATCCTCAAAGGGCAGCAACAGTGACACTGGGTGAGGGGGTGACAGTTTCCCGTTGGACCCGAACACCACCGGGGGTGATTAAATTGAACTTCAATGAGGCGGTGTTCAACAATGGAGCCTCTCTCAGATTGGGAGTGGTGGCTCATGACTCTGGGGGAGTTTGCTTGGCAACGCAGTCTTGCCGGGTTGGATTCCCAGTAGACGCCATACATGCGGAAGCTCTTGTGGCACTTGAGGCTGTCAAATTAGCACGACGAGGAAGACCGAAGATGGCCATCCATTATTCTCGAGGGAGATTCAAGTATCCTGATACATGCTTTAAAAAGCACGGAACTAGATATGTTGCATATTGGTAATATAGTGAATGATATTAAAACGGAATGCAGGAGTGGAACTGGAGTTTGCTTCAAGTTTGTCAAAAGAGATGGGAATGTTGTTTCCCATCTCCTAGCTAGAAGTGTTAAGAATAGAAACACACAGATGAAGAGTATTCAACAATTCTTGGACCCATTTTATTGAATAGAATGAGACTTATATATAGTCTCTTACAGACTTAACAGAAAGAGAAAAACTTGCAAACTATTTAACTGCAACTAGAAGAATCCGGAAATTCCAAACAAATAGCCTAAAGACTAGGGCCTACTGAAGATATTATTCAAATATAATCTCTTAACTAAATCCCTTAACTTTCCCTTCATTCCCTCCCTTAAACTAGTTACAGCTGCAACTAGTTTAATTCAGGAACTTGACAAATTCCTAATTGACTTCGAATCCTCTGAAATGTATCCACTGTGAGGGGTTTTGTCATCACAGTGGATCCTCTATCAACTCGATGTCAAGTCTGCTTTCTTGCATGGGGAACTTAACGAAGAAGTATATGTGGAGCAGCCGAAGGGTTATGAGTTGGAAAGTAGTCCTCGAAAGGTGTACAAGTTGAAGAAAGCACTATATGGACTAAAACAAGCTCCACGAGCTTGGTTCAGTCGAATTGAAGCACATTTCAAAGGTGAAGGGTTTGAGAAATGCTATAGCGAGCATACACTGTTTATTAAAACTACCACAGAAGGTAAGATTCTCATTGTCAGTTTATATGTTGATGATTTAATATTTACAGGCAATGATGAATTAATGTTTGATGAGTTTAAGAATTCCATGTTAAGAGAGTTTGATATGACTGATTTGGGGAGAATGAGGTTTTTTCTTGGCATAGAAGTTTTACAGAGGTCAGATGGGATTTATATCTGTCAAAGGAAGTATGCTTTGGAGGTGTTAAAAAGGTTCAGGATGGATAACATCAACTCAGTTCATAATCCCATCGTTCCAGGTTGTAAGCTTTTTAAAGATGAAAATGGAGTTCATGTTGATGAGACTCTGTTTAAGCAAATGGTAGGATGCCTCATGTATTTAACAGTTACAAGGCCTGATTTAATGTTTGCAGTAAGCTTAATTAGCAGGTACATGGCCAAGCCTACTGAGTTGCATTTAATGACAGCCAAGAGGATATTAAGGTACTTAAAAGGAACTATTGGACATGGAATCTTCTACAAGAAGGGAGGGTGTGAAGATCTCATTGGATATGCAGATAGTGACTACGCAGGAGATATGGAAGACAGGAAAAGTACATCAGGCTATGTTTTCATGTTGGGATCTGGAGCTGTGGCCTGGTCCTCAAGAAAACAACCTATAGTCACACTTTCGACTACAGAAGCAGAGTTCGTGGCTGCAGCAGCTTGTGCTAGTCAAGCTGTTTGGATGAAGAGAATAATTGAGAAGCTAAGTTCAGAAGAGAGTAAGTGTACTACAATTTTTTGTGATAACAATTCCACAATAAAGTTATCAAAAAATCCCGTGCTATATGGTCGAAGCAAGCACATTGATGTGCGTTTTCATTTCCTCCGTGATCTCACAAGAGAAGGAGCTGTTGAATTGGTCTATTGTGGAACAAAAGATCAACTGGCAGATGTGATGACAAAACCCCTCACAGTGGATACATTTCAGAGGATTCGAAGTCAATTAGGAATTTGTCAAGTTCCTGAATTAAACTAGTTGCAGCTGTAACTAGTTTAAGGGAGGAAATGAAGGGAAAGTTAAGGGATTTAGTTAAGATATTATATTTGAATAATATCTTCAGTAGGCCCTAGTCTTTAGGCTATTTGTTTGGAATTTCCGGATTCTTCTAGTTGCAGTTAAATAGTTTGCAAGTTTTTCTTGTAAAGTCGTCAATAAAGCATATAATGTACCTCTTCTTGCTATTAGAGATGGGAGAAATTGGTCCACAAAGATCTGCATGAATGAGCTGGATTCTTCCTGTGGCCCTCCAATTGCTCTTCTTTGGGATTGGATCTCTGTATTGTTTGCCAATCATGCAGTTTGCACACACTGTTGTTGGAGTCTTGAACATAGGCAATCCACGTACCATCTTTTTAGATTGCAGAGTTGTCAACCCCTTGTAGCTCAAGTGTCCATAGCGACAATGCCATAAATGTGCCATATCCTGTGTAGAGGTGTAAAGACAAGTGGACTGTTGTGCCCATGGTTTTGCTATCATCACAAACATTCGATTTGCTGACATCTCTGTGTGTATTATGAGCCCTTTCTCTGGATGATAAATCTTGAGCATTCCATGTTGAATGAGAATTGCCAACCCCTTTTCTTATAGTTGACCAATGCTCAACAAATTGTTTTTTAATTCAGGTACAAAAAATACTTCACTAACAGCATACGTAAAGTCACTTACTTTCAATCTTACAGTGCCTTTTCCCAACACATTCATCTTTGTATCATTTCCCAGCTTTACTGTTTGCTTGAAATGCTCATTAAGATCAGAGAATAAAGTCTTGTCACCACACATATGGTTGCTGCATCCAGAGTCTAAGAACCAGACATCTCCCCTCCGAGCATCATTCATTTCTACATATGACATCAGCAACATCTCTTCTTCTTCTCCTATTTCAGCATAGTTGGCTTCCTTATCCCAACTTGGACATTCATATTGAAAATGTCCAAAATTGTGGCACTTAAAACATTGCACTGTTGCTTTGTTGTAGGGCTGGCGTCTTCCTCTTCCTCTGCCTCTGTGTGCACCTCGACCCCGTCCTCTTGCACCAAATTTGTCTTCATGACTGATTTTGAGCGCTTGCTCTTCTCCTGTATGTCGCTGGAATTTTTGTTCATGAACAATTAGAGAACTTTGCAACTCATCAATGGAGAGTTGATCGATATCTTTGGACTCCTCAATTGAGCATACAACGTAATTGAACTTCTCACTCAGTGATCTGAGAATTTTCTCCACCACTGTGACATCTTGCATTTGCTCACCATAGGTCCTCATCTTGTTTGCTACTGACAACACTATTGAAAAATACTCAGATACTCCTTCTCCAGTCTTCATCTCTAGGATTTCAAACTCTTTGCGAAGAGCTTGTAAGTGTGACCTTTTGACCCTAGCACTCCCTTCAAACTTCCTCTTCATAGACTCCCAAATTTGTTTGGAAGTTTTCTTCTCAAGAATAGTTTCTAGAATCGTCCGATCTATCGCTTGAAAGAGAAAGTTTTTCACTTTTAGATCCTTTAGTTTCAATTCTTCCAGCTGCTTACGATATGCTTCTGTCTGCGCTGATCCACTTGCTGGTTCCTCATAGCCAGTCTCCACCAGTCTCCATAATTCCTTAGATCGTAAGAAATTCTCCATCAACATGCTCCAATGGTCATAGTGACCATTAAAGTGAGGAATGGATGGCTGCACAAAATTCCCTTCGGTAGTCATCATCTCTGCTGCTGTATGAATGTCAAAGACTGCTGCTTTGATTTTGTCAGGCCCAGTGGAGGCTCTGATACCAAATGTTAAGAATAGAAACACACAGATGAAGAGTATTCAACAATTCTTGGACCCATTTTATTGAATAGAATGAGACTTATATATAGTCTCTTACAAACTTAACAGAAAGAGAAAAACTTGCAAACTATTTAACTGCAACTAGAAGAATCCGGAAATTCCAAACAAATAGCCTAAAGACTAGGGCCTACTGAAGATATTATTCAAATATAATATCTTAACTAAATCCCTTAACTTTCCCTTCAAGAAGGACCTCTTCTGACCTTACATCAGAAGATTTTGTTAACGATCATATTTGAGATGTAATTCTTGTGGAAGCCATATTATGAAAATGTTAAATGGAATATTGCCTTCAATATATATATATATATATATACATATGACGTATTTTTTTTTCACATTCAGGGAAGTAAGTGTGGTTATTCTTATTGTATTACATAGAGGTGGTACATACACAACTATAGAAGGAGAGAAAAAAAAAAAAAGAGGTGGCAGATTTATCAGACAACTATAATCTTAAATTCACTACAAAAAAAAAAAAAAACTTGTAGATCTTAAGAAACCAATTAACGCGATTTATATGACACGGATGATAGAAGTCATTAGACCCATACCATGCACAACTTAGCGCGCGCGCACACACACACACATATATATATATATATATAATGAATTAGTTTTTATATCAGGGGGTGCATGAATATATGTGCCCCCTCCCCTGATTTTAAGAGTTTCTTTTTTCTACATTGACAACCTAATTTCAATCCCAAAACGTTCTTTTTCACCTCTGTTCACCTAATTTAAAATGAAGCCTATGTTTTCTGTCCCGTGGGGAGTTTTTGTACTTTGCGCTCTTTTTCGTTGCATTTTCAAAAAATGTTCGGGAAACGCAGTCGTCTGAAAGCACTTTGTACTTTGAAAATATCGTTAGGTTGTCATGAGATGTAACTCGCAGCATCTTTGCTGCTGTACTAGCGATCCTGCCTGTCTTGTGTTCTGTGTGCCAATTTGCTAGAAAATGACCATCATGTCAACAACCACACGATTTGTGCACTTGTAATTAATTTTGTTCCTTGCGTTCACATTAATTTGGCTGTAATTAAGCTGGCCAACTGGCTTCGACCACTAATTTATTACTTCCAATGTTGGGATGTTTGGATTAATTTACTAATGATTTTACACTTGCTATGCTCCAAGCCCATGTGAAGAGAGCATTTTGGAACACAGTTACAAGTATTAATTTATACAACTTAAGTTATATTTATAAATACAAAAGCCCCTGTTTTTTTTTGGGTATTTTTAAGTACACAAATTTTAATATTAGTAACAATATGTATAATATGATTAGACATTTGTAAATTTGAAGGGCGACTGTTTCTATCAATCTCTTTCTCGCTATAATGTGCACTACACATTCCGGTGTTCGTTTCACTCATATTTTGGACTATATGTGTGTGTGTGTGTGTGTGTGTGTATATATTATTCTTTCCCTTCCAAAGTACAGATCATATGTTGTCTCGGGCGATCAAAATCTTACACATGTATGTGCTAGTGCTTGTAACTTATTAACAATCACTGTGACGGAATTAAGTTTGAAAGACGCTCAATTGTCAATAAATTCTTGCCCGAATTTGTCTAGGCTAATAATCCCAAGTATAAAGCAAATGACAAGTATTATTATATTTATCATTTGATTGTCTGATCCCCCTTTAGAGTTTGTATTAATTACAGGACACTGCAATGCAGTCGCTACAATTTTCCAAGTGAGTTGACATTTTAAATATGATAAACATTTTTTTAGTAGGCCATTGATGCAAAAACTATGGGAAACAGGTGTGGGGAGAATTAATGGTTTTGTCTGGATGAATTTGATTTTGATGAGGCTGTACCTAGCATAGAGGGCAGGACTGCGACGTTGTCCTAGACATGGTTTTTCTAGTCTTAAAAATAACACAAATAAACGTGTGATCCTGGCTTGGCAAGGCAGCAGGAGACAGAATCTAGCAATATTACACTGAATTGCTCTCCACTTTGCTGTTGTATCATTTTCTGTCCTTCATCGTTTTAGTATGTCGATTCATGTTGTTTGCACGGCTGCACCGATTTAAAAAATTCTAATTCAAATCCAACTTAAAGGAATCAGTATTAATCATGTGATGCGTATTTTACAGTTACCATGTGATTTATATATAATATAGAGATAGAAGCCAATCCTATGATAAGTATATTAACATTTCTTACATGATTGATTGGATTCGACCAAAGCCGATCTGAATTAGAAATTTTCATTTCCTAGTTACGAATTGGATTCCTTGAGTTAACTAAATGAGAATGTTATATGGTTAACACTTACTAGTGTAGAGTTTGAGCAAATGGTATGCCAATTCTTCCTATACCAATCATCAGGGTGTAATTTGCTTTATAACAGATTTTTTGGGGCGGTGGCTGTAATTTGCCTTAAATTTTATCTAATTATCAAGTTTGTTGAATGAATTAGTATTTTCATACTAATTTTATTATTTTTTCAACCAATCCCGAATTGAGCTTTAAATTTTATTGAATACAAAAGATTGTTTTAGATTTAGAGCCCATTTGAATGTGCTTTTTTAAAAGAGAAACACGTGTGTATATATATATATATATATATATATATTAAAAAAACACTTTAATGAAGAAAATGTGTTTTGATGGATTTTTTTAAAAAAAATAGAAATCAGAAAAAAGACAAAAATTGATTTTTTTAAAAGATATTTAAAATAGTTTTAAACAAAAATTCATTCTAAAATACTTTTAATTACTGCATTTAAAAACAAAACTATTTGGCTTAAAAAAATGCTTTATAATGAAGAATACAACTCGATAGATATTTTATTTTTAGACTCATCCAAACAGGTCATTGATCTGTTTTGCATAAGTTATCGGAAGAAATTGATTTTTAATCATGAACTTTTAAATTGAGCGCCAAAATAAATTTAATTACACCGATATCAATAAATATTTACCTCATCGGTAAGATGTAAAATCCTTTCACATCTTTCATGATTGTGGCCAGTGTTTCTGGAATTATACTTCGTTTTCTATTGAAATAATTTATTCGTATTTTATTCAATATATTGATGTAATTAAAATTGATTGAAATGAATTTGATTATTTTGTTATAGGAGAATAAAAAAAAAAAGAAATAAGAAATGCTAAAATTGATGAAGGTAAAAGGAAATAGGCACCTCTGCTTATCATCTTTGACGTTATTTCCTCGTGCGTGTAGTGAGAATCCAATTTGTGATAATCTTTTTTTTTTTTTTTTATCGAGATAAGGGATTTCAAAATACATGATGAAATATTTTATTTTTCCAAGGTTTATTTTTTATTTTTCATATGTATACTTTTCTTAGGTTTTGACGTAATCAATTTCCATTTGAACTCTGTACTAATTCGTATCCCAACCAAACACGCCCTTTATTAGTTGTAACCAGCTATTTAATTAATTAAACAATCAAATTAATCATTTTTTTTTTTAATTTTTCAAAACTTTATTAGTTAGTGTAGCATAATGTAATGTTTTGTACTTTTATGAAAATTTAAAAATTTAAATATATTTATTTAAAATATATATTGCAAATTTGTGGTGGTTCACTAATCCTCATTTATTTAATTTTATTTAAAAATAAAATCAATTGCTTTCAAATGTTTTTCACTAGCAAATACGCCGTATTGCGTACAGCTATATATGTACACACATATAGAAACCATATTTATACAGTCTACACTTAAGACTAAAACCATTCTCTCTCTCTCTCTCTCTCTCTCTCTCTCTCTCATCTACTGCGAGTCAGTTTCTCTGCTAAAAATCTATTCCTGCGGATTCATGGAGGTATGTGATCCAATTTCGATCCGCTGTTGTTTATTACTGGCCACAATTGGATGGATTGCAGTAGATTTACCTATTTCTTCTTTCTCCCCTTTTGAATTATTATTTTTTCTTTCAATTTCCGTTTCGTTTTGAATTCCATGTCTTGTGATGGTTCGATCGATTGCTTTTTCTGTTGTGTGCGATTCTTTTGGAAGTTGGATGGATTTGACTTCTGTTTTTGTAAAATTCGTGATTTTACTATTGGCGATTGGGTACAAGCTGTTCCATGATTGAATTGAATTTTCTTCTGCTATAGATTTTTTTTTTTAAATTTATGTTTTGAACAACGGCGATGTTCAACCGAATTAAAGGAACTCTTCTTTGGTAGATACGTTTCTTCGCCTTGTAACCTATCCGAAAAAGGAACTTAATTAAGAAAGCAAATTAATTAGAAGATCAAACGTTATGCATCTTCTTTTTCTTCTCATTTATATTTGCAAAATTACCCATTTTGTCCCACATATTGTTGGGTTTTTAATTTAATCCCGCGCTTGTGGAGTTCATCAATTGTATTCCCAAAATTTGGGAATTTTCTGAGCTACATGCCAACCTTCATCTGCCGTTGGTATGCTTAAAATTTTGCTATTTGATTTTTCGATTTTCCTATTGAATTGACATTGGTTATGTATTATTACATTGCTGCTAAGTTATTCTATTTTTAGTCATCTTGAGTTCTTGACTTATTTTCTTAATTTTGTGATATTTGTGAGGAAGAATTTTACTTGGTGTGCTGTCAAGAATTGGATTTGACTTTCTCATGCGTCTACTCTGTTCTACCCATATTTATGTAGTTGGTACTCCTTAGTGGTCAATTGTCTTTGGCTTATCAAGAAGCATGGATCAGCAGTAAAAGTTAATTTATTATGAATTTGTTTCACTTTTTAATGGTGAAAGATTTTCTCTCTGTGAATTGGACTTGGGAGCTTATACAACGTTTTGGCCTCCTGGGCATGACCAAGTGAACATTTCGTGATTGTTTGTTAGGAAATGGATATTTGGCTTGCAAAATGAAATTGTAGATGCAGTGCTGTTTTTCAATTTGTAATATCTTGGTGAATTTCTTCTCTATATATGGAAGCTGAGTGGCGTCATCATAACACCTTAAGAATTAAATTTTTATTGCTCATAAAGATTACATGATTTTTATGATTAATCATTCACTATAAATTGGATCAGACTTGGATTGCATGTTGTTGATGTCCATAAAATGAAGGATGAATGGATGCTTACACTTTTGTTTTGACAAGGATATTCATTATGTCAAGATTGCTATCCTATTTAATAGATTTTGGATTATTGTTTCATGCTGTTGTACATATGTTTTGTTTATTTTATAGGATGTGCTGGAACTGTACAATGTAGTAATAAAAAACTAAATATTGTTGCACAAGCCTTAGCTATTCCTGTGTGCTACTACAACCCCCGGTGCACATGAATTTCATGGATTCACCTTTTGTTCCAGTCTTTCTTGTCAATTGAAGATATGATGTTTTTGACAAATGTGGTTTTATTTCCATGTGATAGTCTATTCATCCGATTTTCAGCACTGCAAGTTTATCAGTCTTTGAAGTGATTTTAATTTGCTAGTATTTTTGTTTGGAGTCATTTGTAAGAATCTTTAACTTCAAAATTTTGAGATCTGAGTTAGAAATTTGGTTAACGTGGGCTGTCAGCATTTTCATGCATATTCTTATTTGAGTTCTGTTGATTTTTATTGGTTACTTTTGCAGGAGAAGGACCGACCATTGCCAAAGTTTGGTGAATGGGATGTTAATGATCCAGCTTCTGCGGAGGGATTTACTGTAATATTTAACAAGGCCAGGGATGAGAAGAAGACAGGTGGGAAGCCAGATTCTCCTCAAAAGGTGGTTACAGAAACAAAGCACGGAGTGGAACCTCAAAAACCTCAGGGTGTAAGTTCTTCAATTTAATTACATATGAGCGCTGTGGATGTGTCTGTTCCTGAATCTATTATCATACATATAGCAGTGTGTAATGGCTTAGACTGCTTAGTACATCTTCCAAACAAATAGTTGTAATTACCAGTTGTTTGCCAATGTCAACTTCGCATGACTATATGTGGTCTAATTCTATGCTGGGAGACCTGTTAGCTGCATGTTGCTTTGTATGTCCATTCTGTATTACATTTTTTACTTTGCTGCTGCTTTCAAATCTCTTTTATTATTCACATTATACTCACTTAGAGAGGCAACTATTTGGTAGTCTGCAGAGTCGAAATTTTATTTACAGAGTGATACACAGATATGCTTCCCGAGCTTCTATTGCATTTTTGTGATGTTGGATAAACTTCAAATGCCATAATGTGGATTAATTGATATCCCCTTTCTGAACCTCCTCTTTGTTGTTGTGATTTTATGTCATGTTGGCTGCCTAAAACGGATAATCCTTGATATGCAGAAAAAATGGTTTTGCTGCATGTAGTGCCGAAGCAGAATCTTGACCGGGTTGTTTGTGTGTAAAAAATCGATATGTACGGCATATTTATGAACAGTGGCGAAGAAAATGTCTCTAAAAAGGAGCTGCAGGTGGTATCAGGCACCGTACAGTCTATTTTGTGTGCTGTAAAATTTAGTTTCTGGGGAAGAAAGAGATGTGGAAAACTTGAATGTATAATTTATGCCTGTTGTTTTGTGGATCAATTATTAAGTCAGGTTTGCGACTGTCGGTTTTTGCTATCATGTGTAACCTGTAAAGTATTGGTATCTCCATTTCATAACCATTTTGTTTGATTTGAACATTCTCTGTCTTCCTTTATAGATTCATTTCGCAATAAAAATCTATTGGGTTTTATTATTTTTGGCTAGAGTTGGGTTATCAAAACCTTGCTACAATCGGGTACTACCCAACTGATGTTTTTAATAATTGGATTTGAATATAATGATATTAGAAAGTGTTTAAAAAAAGGAATTATGGCATCATATTGAAATGATTGAAAATATCATTTGGGTATTATGAAATTGGTTAGCAACTCATGAGCCTATTCTGGTAATCATAGCCCTGAATTTTACGACTTGCAGTTACATATCCTTGTAATGTCCAGAGTAATGCAAAACTTGTTTCTAAAGAAGTAGTCCGGTTAAACTTATTAAAAATGGACTGCAAAACCAGGACAGCAGCAAGCTGTACACTGCAGAGACAACAACATTCAACAGAATCAATGCATGGTCGTTATTGTCCCTGCCAGAATCAATCAATAAATAAATAAATAAAAAAGAAAAAAGAAACAGAAAAAAGTTATAGTGTTGAATGCTAAAACATACGTTGTGTACATTTAAGCTGTACAAATATTAAACTCTAGAGACCCCATACTTTCTCTCAAATAAACGTCTCAAAAAGTAGACTTGCAAAATGCCGGTCCCCATCAGAGCAGCCGATTCAAGCAAAGCTTTTTGAATTGCTGCACTGTTCATTTTCTCATTCACTGAAACACAATCAATCACAACCAATTACGAGATACAAAACATACAGATCCAGGACTTTTAGCCTAATGGACATATACCTTGCCTTTAGTGGTGCGGGGAGTGTAACATCATAGTTTGAATCCTGGAAGTATGCGTGTGGAGGGGGTGGTGTTTGTGCTACTATGTGAAATATAACAAGTTGATCAGTTAGTTACCTATCACCTGACGATCGGTCTGAGCATCCAGCCAATGCTGCTCGAACTGAATATTGTATAAAGCTTCCTCTAGCTTCCCGATATGCTCGAAAAGAGGTCTCAAATGCTCTGCACCACATGCTGACCAAAATTAGACGCCGAGATTAATATCCTACGCGGTTCATTGCAAATTGAAATTATGGACGATGTAGAATGAGAAGAAAGAAACAATCACCATCTTTAGCATGCTCGTCGTTGTACATGAAATAGCTGGCGTGCACGTCAAAGTCTACAGTTTCATGATAGGGGGACCTGTTAGTGAAACAGAACTGGTGAACTCCTTCTTGATAAGCAACAAACTCATGCTTGGCACTTGTCTTGTCCGTAGCACCGTATATCTGGTCGCCATTTGGTGCCTTCACCTGATATATTTTCGTAGCAGTTGAATCAAATCAGAAGAAATGATCATGAAATTAGAGCAACACGTTAAAAAACTGATGTATATATGTGTGTATATATATTTGTACCACGAGGTCGATGCCATCATGAGTGTAATGCCAGCCCCCCTCGGACTTGATCACGACGAAGGAGAAGTGCACAGTGTGGCCGTACTCCATCTTGTGAGACAAGCACTCCTCTCTGTCAATGACAAATCGGATCCCGAACGACCCTCCCAAATTCCCCAGAACTGCCACCGCCAGCACCACCACCATCGGAATTTTCATCTGTATCCCGATTCCAAAAACTCATCCAAGGAACGACCAATAAAGTACACATGCGTTGCAAGTGAAACGAGCTTGACTAATGGCGTTTTATTACCAGAACAAGAAATCATATCTCAGCACAAAATTGAAACAACTCAGCAACAATGTAGCCTCTGAATAACTGGATTTATATCTTAACGAAGTTACTTTCATATGTGTTTACGTTTAAAAGCTGTGATTCCAAAACACATCACCAACATGATTGTAACCCGGTTTCTCATGATGCTTCTGCGATGTTAATATTTGTCCTGCCTAAACATTATTTACAATAACCCATCTAATCAGAAGCTGCGATTGAGATTGGGGCAAATTTTCTGAAGACGATCGATATAGATTTTTAAATTACATATTTCGATATCAAGGAACCCTAGAAAATAAAAACACATTTGTATGTAAAAAAAAAAAAAATGAAGGCAATTACATGAGAAATAAAAGCAGGAGAAAATCAGAAGCATACCTTGAATTGTGATTGATGTAGAAACAGGGCAAGCCAAGAACGGTTTACGTGCTTTGGCACATATTGTCTGAAGCTGATGGATTAAGAAATTCAAATTAAAATAAGTGTTTTCTTATCGGAAAATTCTTATTCGAAATTAGTTTGATCGAACCCAATAAATTATATGATAAGTGTATTGTACTTACAAAATGATCACTAAATTACACACCAGTCACAAGTTTGGTTGAATTTAACAAATTATATTATAAGAGAATTGTATTTGCCAAGTGATTTCCTAAATTACAACACCTATCACACGATAAGTGTAAAACACTCACTATATAATTAATATTGATCCGACCGAGTAGGATATTGTTATATTGGCTTCTACCGCATAGTGCTCGAATTGCCTAGCAGACATTATATATATCAAGAAAATTGGTACACACACTTTTGCAAGATCAAGAATCAAGATCAACCATTTCAGGTTGAACCATTTAAATCAAGAAGTAGCCGCCTCTTACAAATTGCATTCACTTCGAATCCTCCTATGTTGTCTGTATCTTGTTTCATGCTGTAAAAACACATTTTACATGCATATCTAATTAAAGAATTTAAGCTTACAGATTAAGATATTAAGACAACTTTTACAACAAAGCATAACAAATACACAATGAAAGAGCCACTAAGATCGATTTCAATGTGACCGAGCTTGGCATCCTGCCCTTATCCTTTCTCAAGAAAGCAGCATTGTATAGTGGCAAATTGATGAACATCACAACCCCACACAATAGAAGCTGCAAAACCATGGTTTGATGAACAGATTTGAGTTCCCCGGCCCGGATTGCTTTCACAACCACCCCGATTAAGCAAAACAGGTTGAGCATTGAAAGCGATGATAATATGGTAAACATTGGCGAAGCGGCTCCAAACTCCATTTTCTCCTGCTCGTATCTATCCAGTACGTCCTCACCAGTCACTTTGGTTGAGATTACGAACCCTGAATCAGAATAGCCCACCAACTTCAAGAAGGTGTCGACCGATGCAAAGAGATAAGAGCTTGTTCTCTTGTACAGCCACATTCTCTGCTCATTCCACCAGCCCAAAACCGTTCCTCCAGACCAGAGATACTCAGCAACACTATACACGTGCTCTGCGGTGATCACATAGGCAAATGGAAGAAACCACCAGCTTGACACCTGAAAATTTTTACAATTATTCAAAGTGGGAAAATAATTTTCCTTACTAAAATTCATGGACCAAATATAGCATAAGTGTCGTAAGTGATATAGATGTGAAACCTGTGGAAATAAGGAAATGCCTTTGAGTAGATAAAGCGAAGGAATAATTGAGTAGTACAATGTGGCGAAGCAATTTGGAGACCATAAGCAGTATACACAATATCCCATTATGAGGCCAAAATTTATCCTGCCAAGCGCGTAAGTTATCGGGTTGTATTTTGACAGAAAAATCTGCAAGTCTCCTTCGGACCATCTCTTGTGTTGTACTAGTATCTGATCAAGGGTTGTTGCAGTTACGCCTAAGAAACCGGCTCTTTCAGGGTTGAAAAAAATCGATTTCCATCCTCGACATTGGATTGATAGCCCCGTGATGACATCTTCCACCAGGCAGCCATATTTTAAGCCCATCTGCATATAAATAACACAATCACCTTACGTGTTCACTTTTACTATATTCTTTATATTCTGAAAATTGTATATCATATGATATCCTACTAAACATGATTGGCAAATGACTACTTAATCAACACAATTTTACTTATCTTTCTATGTAACACTCGGTTCTTTATTCCATCAAACAAAGTGAACATACCCTCCATGTACAATACACGCGCAGTATGTAAAGGAAGATATGTTGAGAAAAAGAGGGGGGAAAAAGAAAAACCTCAAGGCCCCATTGCGTGTTTTTCTCGAATGTGCAGCTTGCTAGTTCTTTTACTCTTTCTTCCAGTCCAGCAACACTTTCTTCAGTTCTCGAAGTATTACTGGTTTTCCACTCAAACATGGATCCCTTGGTCATTTTTCTTCCACATAGTGTGTCCCTTCGGTGAAAGCAGCCTGTTCCGACGTATAGAGGTCCTCCATAACCATCCAAACCGGGAAATTCAACCTTGTAAAACCCAAAAAACAAAGGAAAAGAAAGAAGGAGAGAAAAAAGAAGTTATTCCGAAACATGCATGCAAAAGGAGTACTATAGTATGTTAAGGAGTCATGCATATATAATAAGTTATATGCTCACCTCACCAATTACTTTGAAGGAGCCTCCATAAAGTTCATTGTTAGTAAGATTATGAAATTTCTGTGGAAACTGCACGAAAGCAATCTCATGCCCCTTCTCTTCATCCAAGAAGAAGCAGAGGGCATCTCTAATCGATTGCGAGTTATTGGAATACATGTCACAATCTACATTTAGAATTATAGGTCCATTGCTGATCTCTGCAGACACTCTTATCTGCATACTTCAGCAGCAAATATTAACATTTAATTTTTCATATAGTTTCTTGTTTGAAGGATTACGACTTTCATAACTCTAGATATATGAACTCACCAGTGCATTCATAGCTCCGGCTTTGAAGTTGTGAAAGTGTTGGGGTCGCTTCTCACGAGCCAAATATACCAAAGTCGGTAGTCGACAACCTCCAACATCCTTGGCTTCTGCATCTCTTCCGTCAATCACTATCTGATAAAATATGAAAACTGTATACTTAAAAAATCATGGCTTATTTCATCATACCCCATTTGGTATATATATCCAACTGCATCGTGAACCATTAAACAAGAATATGATAATATACTAAGAGGGCGTTCAGCCAAGTTTATTATAAAGAGCTTGTAAGTTTGTAGAGATTATAAGTTCCTATATCTTATTTTAAAGATAAGTTATTAAAGTGTTTAGATGAAATAAAATCTTGTCGTTTATAAAATGGACCTTATAAATTGTAATTCTGTTTGGCTAACAAGAGGGCTTATAAATTCTTTTAAGTGTAATGATAACAAAAAATGTAAAATTAATTTTATGTAAATAAATACTTTTTGAGGTAGTAGAAATGTAATATTGGAAAAAAAATAAAGATATTTGTATCATTTTATCTTTTAAAATTAGACAGCTTATAAGATGCTTCAAAAAAAGTTTAAGGGAACTTACTTTTTTTTTTTTTGGAGTTTATAATCACCTAGTAGTTTATTTTGGGACTTTATAAGCTCATTTACTTAAAAAAATTACCAAAATTCTTTTGAGGGGCTTATGAACTCTCAAACTCTCATAAGATGTTTGAGGAGTTTATAAGGTTAGCCTAACACTATCTAAAATTAAATGCTGACGTCATCATGTATGACTTAGTAATACAAAATTGATTGTGCTTGTTCACCTACTTGCAGTATGGCGTGGTGATCAGTTTGAGATGAAAACGAACCCCATTTAGAAAATCCTTTGTTTTCCGACAGGGCATTTTCGGGGATCCTCCCAAGTTTCTGTGCAAGCTCAATCCTGTTCTCTAAGTCTATGTACAACTTCTGCAAAGTAGATCATGAAAATGATACCACAATCAATGATTGAAAACTCTGTGAGTTGTTCCTTTTTTACCAATTAATGATTGAGGCACTGGTGAACTACTAAAGTAGCATAACGTAAACCTAAAATTTCTCTATAAAGTGAAGCACATTCAATCTTGTCAATTGCCAGTATTGATACTCTTTTTCTCAAGATGTTCACCTCTTGACTAGTCTCAGTGCAAAGACTTTCCAAAACTGGGACCACATCTAAAGTAGGGTTGCCAACAAGTCATGTTAGGTTAAATCAAGCTATTTCAATTTCCGAATTTGATGGATTAGTACACATTAATACCATGAAAAGTTGAAAATAAAAAGGAAAACAAGAAAGAGAAAAATACTAAAACCTCACATCTCTAGGTTGAATAACTTGTTTATTGTAAGCCGCGTGTTGAAAATGTTGAGTGAATATATACCTTGATTGAGGCCAAATGTTGAGCCTGAAATGCATCCAATTTTTCAGACTGTAGCCTAAAATAGGCTTCTGGTGATTGAGGTTCGACCTTAAATTTCTTACAATATGGTATCCAATGCTTAGCAAATTCCGAGGCCTCCAAAAGGGCATAAAATGTGAGCTCCGACCCACCGTCATCTGAGAGATACACGGACAGTCTCTCCGGCGGGTAATCATAAGCCATAACCGATAAAACAGTGTTTATCACCAACATTGGTGGCTCTATTGTTGGATCAGCTGTGCACACAAATATGTCCACACCAGGCAAATCATTCTCGTACCTATTCATAACAATTCAACCATTTAAATATGACAAGAAAATATTCTAGTAATTTAATTTGTCACAAACACAACACAACACACACACACACACACACACAGAAACCTAGACCTCTGCGAGAGCCTATCCTTGAAGGTTTGGCGATAAACCCTGTTCCAACGAAGAGACTGTGTGACGATCCAGTAAAACCCAAACCATACTTCAGCTCCAAACATCCCAATCCAAACAAGCCTTCCATTTTCAACAACATGAGTTGCTCTATAAATCCAAATAAAAGTAATACCCACAAATATTGAACTTGCAAAGAGCTTGTAAACTAAGCTTCCCTTTGCTATCTTGGTTTCAAATAATGGAGCATATGAATCTTTCGCCATGATTTTTTTTCCCTCTTCCTGTGAGCCAGTCTCTCTATGTAGCAGTCAAAGACAAAATTAATTAACTATTTCCATCTAGTCTTTCTATGTAGCAGTCAAAGACAAAATTAATTAACTAGAGAAAAAAGATGGGCAAAAAGTCGGGCCTTTTATGGAGAAACGTGTCCCATCAGCCATCCCAGTTGAAAAACATACAAGTTTGTTCAAAGAAAACTTTCTTATTCTGACCCAAAAAAAAAAAAAATGTAAACTTTCTTATTGTATTATTGTTTTTGGGCGGGTTAATTCCAATTTTGGTCCCGACATTTACCCTCAAGTCAATTTTGATCCTTCACGTTCCGATATTTTCAATTTTGGTCAATAACGTTACATTTCGTTACCCAATGTCGTCCCTCCGTTAGTTTTTCTGTTAAAAACCCTAATTTTATTTGCAATTTGCGCCTTTAAAAATAAAAAAATATCAAAATACCCCCCAAATTTTAAAAAAAGTGCTAAAAACCCCCTTTAAAATAAAACCCCCGCTCAACCATTCAATTACACTCAATTTATTCTTTGACATTGTTTAGTTCAATATTTTAATATATCGATAAAATAATAAAATAAATTATTTTCATAGACTATATCTACTTAAATTTATTTTCATAGTTTGAAACGGTTATTAATTTTTTTTCAATATACAGATAAATTTATGAAATAAATTAATCTTTAATCTTTTAAACTTTTCAATTTAAATTTTCATAGCCTATATCTACTTTTGATATTTCACTTTCAATTTTTTTTTTCAAATAAATCGAACAAATGGACAAAATTGTAAAATAAATATATATATTTTTAATTCATAATGGTAAAATAATCCGGGTTCGAGTCCTATTGCTTATAAAATTTATTTTGTTGTGCCTAAATATTTCAAATGGGGTTTTTAGCTCTTTTTTAAAAATTTGGGGGGCATTTTGATATTTTTTATTTTTAAGGGGGCAAATTGCAGATAAAATGAGGGTTTTTAACGGAAAAACTAACGGAGGGACTACATTGGGTAACGAAATGTAACGTTAGGGACCAAAATTAGAAATGTCGGAACGTGAAGGACTAAAATTGACTTGGGGTAACCGTTAGGGACCAAAATTGGAATTAACCCTTTTTGGACGGACAAAAGCTGATACGCACACTGATGGGTAAATTGGCACCGGGGCGTGTCACGTGTTGCATTTTCGGTATTGAAAAATTTATTTAGGTTGCTACCTATAAAAATTCGTATAAATTGAATAGTAATTGATAATATGATATAATTTAAATTACAAAGTAAAAAAATTCGCATAATTAAATTGGGATCTGTAATTGTCCCTTTTCTTTTTCCAGGAAAAACTTGTGTCCTGGCAACTAAAATGAAATAGTTTTATATAAAAATATACAAGCTTGCCACAATAGACCAAATTAATTACCTGGAAAACTATTACAGCGAAAAGTTGTCATTCATAATTAACGTGTCTAGGGAATTGGGAATGGATGGCATCCACTTCATTCAGACGCCGTCCATTATCCATTTGTAATCTTATTACAATGTCAAATCAAATACAATTTAGTTTTAAATATAAAACTTACTTTGAATAAATCCATTCTTATATCAATTTCTTAAATTGACAAATCCACCTATTTAAATAATAAATTCCATTAATTGAATCAACCAATAACTTCAATTAATTTTATTATTTAAATCAAAATTTCAAAATACCCATCATTTGAAAAAGTTTTTCAATCTACCTCTGGTCGCGATTGACAACTATGTTCAACCTATTTTTATTACAACGTTCGACAGAGTGGACAAATGTTGGCCGTGGTTTGCAACTACAACCAACATTTTAACTTTTTTTTTATATGTCGGTTGGAGTTGCAAACCGCGGTCAAAATCAAATATTTTTACAAACCGCGGCCAAAATCAAATATTTTTTTTCTCAACGACATGAGAATTTATGCATTCATATTTTTAAAGCCATATATTTGTTGGTTTTTCTCATTTGGGACAACATAATTTGTTGTTGAAATTGAAAATTATTCAAGTAAAAATAACAAGTAGATTTAATATCACACATCATAATAGGATTGTAATTTAAATTTAATAACACACTTCGTAATAGGCTGGAAAATACATGCATTTGAAATTTAAAATCACACAAAAGTAGCAAGATTTGTTACTTGACTAAAATTTAAAATACAAGAGTGAATCATTGTTGTTGAGTACTAGCTTGTCGGCATTGTTGGGCATGTAGCCTTTGTTTTATCTCTTACTTATAGCTGGTCCATCTTATTATAAATATGAGTGGTAACATCATGATTGTGTGGTTGCTCCTTTAATGAGCGGGATGGTGGACAAATTTGAAACTTTTGGCCAATATGTTTAATCCTAAATAGGTTCGAATCTATCCGCGTAAGTCTGTTGGTAAGAGTTTACGCTGAAGCACCAAGCAAACAATTAGCCGATGTCCATTGAAAATTGTGTTATTGCTGCTAAGGCATGTGAGCAGGGTATATCAAATTATTGCCAAATCTCATAAGAGCAGGTACCCTTCGATGGCTTTACGACAAAGCGACGACCGACCCCATAGCCTGTGTAACTTGTAAGAACAGATACAGAACATTCATAGTACATGAAGTTCTGATGACATGCGAACGAGAGGCATCTTTGTAAGCGTTGTAATACACGTACGTGTGATCAATCCACGGCTGGTTATTTGTTCGCATGCCATTTGCCATTGTTGAACTTTGACGGAACCAATTAATTGTGCGGTTGAAGGTGAGATCGATGAATGCGAGAATGGACAGACGACGACCACCCTTGAACGCTCCGTTAATGCATTCATATATATTTGTGGTCATTACACCAATCCTTTTTCCACTATCGTGGGTGACTGCCCATTTCTCTAAGTCGATGTGGTCAAGGTATGTTCCCTCCTCGACTTGGGTTGCTCGTATTTTCTCCATGATGTTTGTAACATCCTAATAATGTAATTAGTAAATTTTTATATATTAACTGTTTACTTTATGGTAAACGATTAATTATATCTTTCAAAAACAAAAAAAAAAGCCCAAGACATGACCAAGTTAGATAAGTAGTAATTAGCTACTTTAACTCCATGTATTGTTGACAAGAAGGTTTAATGGCCAGTCTTCCCTTATTTCTTTGTCTCGGCCGACACTTTTTTTTTTTTTTTCCTTGAGCTTCTTCCAATTCAAATCTCAACTTTCTCTTGTCAAACTTAGCATTATACTCTCCCAAACTATTCAAACAAATTTTACTCTCCGAAAATTCTGCTAGAAACTTGCTGCAAAAAGAAGGGGAAAAGTTAGCTACTCTATCGTATGAATCCGTGTTCAAGTAGGTAACTTTGAGCTTCAATAATTCTCTCAATTCTTGTTACAATTGCTCCTAGTTAATTCCCTTCCATTCTCCTTGTTTCATGCTGTTTCCAAAATCACTTTGATGCCTAAAACTCCCTACGATTTGATCCGAAGATGAGCCCGAAGTTGGTTGCGTACTAGACGTTGAAAACCGTAGCGTCGATCTCGTAAGCAACTAGCAGTTTTTCGAGCTCTTTATCTCCCTCGTTACTAATTCAAATTTAGCATACTTTATACCATTAGAAAGCTTGTTGTGTGAACTTTTGGTATGTTTTTAGTTTGGACCAAAATTATATTTATTCATATTTGAAGAGAGTCTCAAACATGGCTACTCTGTTCCAGGTTACTGAAAACTTGATGCGAGTAGCTTATTTTGAGCCCTATAACTCTTTAATTTCTTAATCAAATTTGATAAACTTTATGTCCCTTGAAAGCTTGAAGAAAATAATTTAGATGGTACTAGAAGTAGAACTAGAACAGTTTTTTATGGATCTATATAAACTCTCAAAATCAGCTGTTTGAAAAAGTTTTTCGGAAATCCAGAAAATTTTCCAGATTTTGAGTTTTCTTGAGCTATATTTAAGCGTCCATAACTCTCTCATCTTTTATCTGAATTTGATGAAACTTGCATTGTTAGAAAGCCTTTAGAATGGGGCTTTTGGTTGTACAAATTTAACATCTAAGGATAATTTGTAAAGATCTAAGGAACCTCTTGAAATTTGCTGCCCGAAACTCATTTTTAAAACTTTAGAAAATTTTCAGATTTCGATTCCGGAGTAATAATCTTTGAGTTTCGTATCTCCTTCAATACTTGGCCAAATCAAGTGATTCTTGAACCTATGAACTCCTTATACTTCATACTAAGCCCCAAAACCTTAACATAGCTACTTTACATTCAAACTTTGTGAGAAAATTGAGGTTGAAACTATCCCATTGAACAACTTCCACTTTTGAAACCAAAATTTCTAAATATTTGTTTTAAACCTTAAAACCTTCAAAACTCATCAAAAGTCAGTTCTCTAGTCATCCAATTTCATCTTGGATTGTTCAATTGCAAGGAATTTCCTCAAATCGAATAAACCCATTTTAGTCCTAAACTAGAAGCTTAAAACTTCAATTAGTCCTAAACTCTTTTGAATTTTCCAAAATTGATTTAGGGCTATGATTTCTTGTACCAAGAGCTTGATTTTCATATACGGGTTGTTAGTCAATGATGGTCAACGGTCGCCGGTCAACTCTTTTTGGTCAAGTTAGCCATTTTCAAAGATTTCGACATACTGTCCCCAAATCCGAAATCCGTTTTCCAATCCGAAATCATCTTGAAGGCCTAATATCATTTTAAAGTCGATAGTTGATTAATCTTATTTCGATCTAAATAGTTTAATAACCATCATTTGGGATCAATACTTTAACTCTAAAGTCGACAGTCGATTAACTCTAAAATTCAACCTTCTACGACCTAAATACTTTAATAACCATCATTTGGGATAAATATGCTAAATTTAGTTATAATTGCATAATTTAGGGGACGACCAAGTCGAGACGTTTGACTTGACTTGATTCATCGGCCAAATATAATCAAATCAGGTAAGAGCTCTAACCTTTCCTTGATGAGGCACTGAACTATATATAGTAAATATTATTATATGACCAACCCATATGATTTTTATGAGATTTATGAACTTTCTTGTCCGTTAGATATATTTGCATCTTAGGATATTATTATGATATTATATTTTATTTTTAGTTGTTATAATT
This sequence comes from Petrea volubilis, assembly GCA_026212405.1. NCBI lineage: Eukaryota > Viridiplantae > Streptophyta > Magnoliopsida > Lamiales > Verbenaceae > Petrea > Petrea volubilis. Next base: position 18,025,591 of record CM047881.1, read on the forward strand.
CCAATGAATATTATTTCTCTGTATTAAGTAAGCTTGTACAAATATATATGTATCTATTGCATCTTTTCAGACAGTGAGCTATATCCGTTCTGTTTTCTGTTATACTTATCACCCTTGGGGACGCCATTGGGAAGTTGGGCCTAGGGACGTGTGGGAGGGGATTACTGGGCAGAACGGACCGACTGTAGGATCTTTTCTGCACTATCCCATCCGTTGGATCCGATTTTATTTGCAGTCGGAGGTTGACTGTAGATAAGATTGGATCGGTGTATTGCACGGGCACGTGGTACACCTTCTGTTAGTTCAGGTCAAGGTAGCTCATTGACAATAGAGGCATAAGAATTTCTATTTTTTTTGTTCGTTTTGGGTACTTATAAGATTGGAGATATGTCAGTCAGCTCAGCTCACCATTACATACTTTTGAGAATCATTTATGACATGATTATTTCAGTACTTGGTTTGTTTGTTTCGAAAAAAATCAATCACGACAAGGCTTTTTCAATACTTATTTAGAGCATCATAATTTTTTGTTGCATAAAATAAAAATCACGCTATCTATTTTAATGTGTTTTAGTATTTATTTATTCTATATATATATATATATGCAAATTGGTCTTACTAAGTTATTTGGACTTGCAACCCTGTTCTTTGCCTCAAACTAGGGCTTGCTGGACAGATGATTAATAGTTCTCTATTCGTAGCTGCGTACTTATTACCTTTTAATTGTTATCTATGATGTATTATGGATTTAGAACGCCTAGTATTGTTAAAAACCATTTAGTTTACTATATATGCTATGTTCGGGTTGAACTTTGAATTTGATCACGACAAGTTTATTGCGAGTTAATTCTAATGTTGGTATCCTACGTAGTAATGCTTCCGCTAAAGAGATTATTAGTGAACGTTCATTATAGAATGGGGTGATCATACAAAGTATTATCGAGATACGGATACCTTGTATGGTTATCTAGTGACACCCTGATCATATTAATCCATTTTAATGAGAGGGGTGTTAAAATGTTGTTGAAGTCCATCATCTCACACTACTAGAAAAAACAAATTTAGCCACAAATTTTAGCCACGGATTTGGGAAAAATCTGTGGCTAAATAATATCTTTAGATAATTGAAACGATCATTCATCATTCGAATTGATATTGATCAACACACAATCGTAACATTCAATTATATATCAATTTAAAAGATTTATTTGAGTAATAATAGGAATTTAAATGAGGGTTATTATTAGTTACATATAATACAACACTTTAGAAAACATATTAACACATTTCTATTCAAAGAACATATTAAATCGAGCAAGAATAAAATAATTAAATAGTAATATAATTGAATATACATGGATTTCGTGGCTAACCATAAATTTTCCACAAACTGACCGTGGCTAAATAAAAAAAAAAAATTAGCCACGACCATTAGCCATGGATTAGCAACGGCCACGTTGTGGCTAAATCTTCTTTAAAAAAAATGTTTAAATAAAATATACTACATTTTAGCCACAGATTAGCCACGAAAAAATCCGTGTCTAATTTTAGACACAGATTTTTCCGTGGTTAATCTTGTGGACCCTTTTAGCCACGGACTGCCCGTGGCTAATCCGTGGTTAAATTTTTTCCGGGACATTTGCATCATCCGCGTCTAATCCGTCTCTATTAGCCATGGATTGAGTACGGATTTTTTTTTTGTAGCTAAAATATGTGGCTAAAATCGTTTTTTCTAGTAGTGTCAGCTGCCATTTTCCTAGCGCTCTAGCATAAATCTTTCGTGAGAACAGTGTGGCCGTATATGTGCTTTATGTCCATGTTTGCATTATGGCTAGTATGGCATATACGTTCATGGTTGATAAAAGCTGATTCAGAATAGTATGACTTGTAATCTAACGGGTCCTGCCACGCCTCAGAAGTAGATCTCTTGTTGCACTTACAAACTCAGTGACATCTTTGTCATCTTGCCCAGTTATTCCAATTTATGCTCGGAACACATCCTCCAACATCCCAGCATGGTCTGCAATATGTGGAATATTTTTTCTTGAAGCCTCCAATCGTATATATTCCAAACCCTCCATTTATCAAGATAACAAAAACAAGAATATTATTAGAACAAAATTTTAAAATATATGAAATGATTATATTCAACAAACAGCTACACTGATTAAGAAATAACACTAACGACGACATGCTATGTTGGCAAATTGGAAGGTTGATAACCCTTTCTATGCGTATACCACTCCAAATAACGTTGCTCGGTATGGGATACCCCCGAAGTGATTGGGGACATGCTAATGAACTCATGTATGTTATTCCACATCTCAACATACCGAGCATACCTCATGCCCCAATCCTTAGTGGAATTGGGACCCCTCTTGTCAATTCTGGGTAAACTTCTCTCAGTTAAAGTAATGTTTGGCGGGATATTTTGTCTCATCTCAAATTATCTCAGAACACATTTGACATGATGAAACTCTATAATCGCATAATTGAATAGTGGAACTAAAGTATGACAGTACTCCTCCCCTTTATCATGAGGTAGCCCCACAATCTTTAGGGCGTTGCGGTTATACAAACGCTATATGAACTAAAAAAAAGAATCACAATTAGGTATTAATTTGTGAATCAAACAAAAAGAAAGTAACTTCATAAATGTTGACATATAAAATTTCAATACCTAGCCGTCACATATTTTATCAAACAATTCTCTTACGACAGCCAACAAGTACCTACCCGTATTTGTAAATCTATAATAATTCATCCACCTATAATTTTGATGGCATGAAAAAATAAATTATATAAATTTATGATACAACAAATGTTCTACAAAATATTTATTTACATGAGCATACATCGAACTAAAAAAAAGAGGCTCACCTAACACCATAAAGGATGATAGTTCGGTTGTTTTCATCATCATTCAAACAGAATGATAAGAAACCCATTTACAAAATAGTTAAAGCTATTGAATAAAGAAAAGAAAAGAAAGAGCCAATGAAAGTTTGGAGAAAAAAATAATGTTTGTCTTCACAAAACTTGACAACATTCCTAAAATTTCTAGAAAGCCATCTGAATTAAGTAATCGACTAACTAATTGATATTTTTCCCATTTTATAAGATTTTTTTTTGACAATATATGTCATTATTGATCGACACTTAAATCAGAGTACAAAAGTGGGATAATATGAGCCGGAACGTGCATGAGTCCTTCACAGGAAGGCGATGCATTTTTGGCTAAGCTATGAGCAACTTTATTGCCCGTTCGACGTACAAACGAGTAGCTAATCTGACTAAATGTATTGCAAAGTTGATGAATATCCAGATTCAGAATACCAAGAGAAGAGCAATTTGTTTCTTGCCTGTGGAGCTTCTGTATCAAATTAAGGCAGTCGCCCTCGAGCACGATGGACTGCCATTCTCTCTCGCGAGCAAGCGTGACAGCTTCAAAGGCTGCTAGGGTTTCGGCATGTTCAGCTTCCCGTACTCCCCGAGCCCGCTTGGATAGCCACGCCACACATGTGCCTCTATGGTCTCGCGCAATAACTCCCAATCCTGCTTCTTGATCGTTCTTGAATAATGCCCCATCAAAATTAATCTTTATTGTGCCCTCCGGAGGCAGCCTCCAAGTAGTATCCAGCATATTTTGACAAATGGTCGGGGTTTTAGCATTCATATTCCTGAAGGAAAGCAAATAGTCTTGCGCAAAATTCGCCGTTCCCATTGCGTCTAGAGATTCCCCCTCAAAAATTCGTTTATTCCGACACCACCAGATGGACCACACTATAGTTAAGAATAAACCAAATTGAGTATCATCCGTGTGCTTCCTTATATGAAGCAACCACTGTCTTGCATCTGTTTTCCACTCCCACACCAGTTTCGATGGAAAGTTGGAGCAGCCCCACACTTGTCTAGCAAAGTGACACTCAAGTAAAGCATGCTTACTTGTCTCTTCCTTTTCCTTGCACAGCGGGCATGAAACCAGCCCCCCGCTTCCCCTTGTCCGCAAGTTCGCTGCCGTGGGTAGAATCTCACGTGACAGTCGCCACCCGAACTGTTTTATCTTCGGTGGGACTGCTGCTGTCCAGATTACTTGCCAAATCTGGTCATTGTTTGCCATCGATGAGGATCCATTACTGTGAAAGTAGTGGTGCAATGCAAGATAGTAGGCACCTCGAACCTGGAAACGACCACACTTTGAAGTGGTCCAAATATACCTATCCGGGTGGTCAAAGCGGCTCAAAGGAATGCTTAGTATCTCCCGCACATCTTCCTCCCAAAATAACTCCCTTATCAGAGGTTCATTCCAAACTCTTAACTGTGGATCGATGAGTTGGTGTACCACGGTGATGTCATTCCGTGTGTTCGGAGGAGTGACCGGTCGAAATGTGGATGCACGGGCCAGCCATCTATCTTCCCATATCTTCACGTTACTACCATTGCCAATTCGCCACCGGGACCCCAATTTTACTAACTCTTTTGTTCCAAAAATACTCCTCCACGTATATGAAGGGCGAAAACCAAGTTTGGCTTGGAAAAAGTCCAATTGGGGGAAGTATTTGCCCTTAAGTACCCTACTCATTAAACAATCCGGTTCGTTCACCAATCTCCACGCCTGCTTCGCCAGTAGTGCCATATTAAAAGCACGTAAGTGTCTGAACCCAAGCCCCCCTTCTTTTTTGCTTCGACATAAGTCGGACCAAGCAATCCAATGTATTTTTCGTTTTTCAGTACTGTTCCACCAAAACCGACGGATAAGACTCTCGATTTCAGTCACAAATCCATCCGCCAACCGGAAGCATGCCATCGCATAAGTTGGGATTGCTTGGAGGACAGATTTAATCAAAATTTCCTTGCCCGCTGTTGAGAGTTTCTTTATAGACCAGCCTTTGAGTCGTTGCCAGATGCGATCTCGGATTGATGCAAAGATAGTTCGCTTCGAGCGACCTACCATCGATGGAAGCCCAAGGTATAGGTCATGCTTCTGGGCAAGCCGGACTCCTAGCCTATGAGCTAGTTGGATCTGAACCGTGCCCCCAACGTTTCTGCTGAAAACCACAGTGGATTTGTGTTTGTTGACTTCCTGGCCGGACACTTTAGCATACCTGTCTAGGGTCCTCAGGATACCCCTAATAGCATCTTCCGTGGCTTGACAGCATACCACTGTATCATCTGCAAAGAGGAGGTGAGACACCCTCGGTGCATGCTTGCTCACAGCCACGCCTGAAATTGTTCCTGCCCTTTCCTCAACCTGCACAAGATAACTCAACACTTCGGCGCATAGCAGATAGAGATAAGGGGATAGGGGATCTCCTTGTCGGATGCCCCGTCCCGGATACAACAAACCAAAACGGGATCCATTCAAAAGAAAGGAAAAAGACACTGTTGACACACAAGACATAATTAGGCTAGATATTCGGGGAGGGAATCCCAATTTGTACAACACTTTTTCCAAAAAAGACCACTCCACTTTATCGTATGCTTTGCTAATATCCAATTTGAGAGCCAGAAAACCATGCTTTCCTTTTGTTTTATTCTTTAGAAAATGGTTGATTTCATAGGCCACTAAGACATTGTCGGAAATTAGCCGGCCCGGAACAAAGGCCGATTGTGTGGGGGAAATAATTCTAGAGAGGATAGGTTTAATACGATTTGCAATGGTCTTAGAGATAATTTTGTACGTGACATTACAAAGACTGATGGGGCGAAAATGTGAAACTGTTTCGGGGTTATGTATTTTAGGAATGAGCACGAGATGGGTATGATTTATCCTAGATAAATCAGTACTATGATTTAACACATTCAGAGAGCATGCAATAATTTCAGGGCCAACAATATGCCAATATTTTTGATAAAACAGAGGGGGGAAGCCATCAGGGCCTGGGGATTTTAAAGGGTACATTTGGTTTAGAGAGTCAGTTACCTCTTTTGGAGTGAAAGGCGCATCCAACTCACGTCTCATGTCCGCATCCAATCTTGGTTCGAGCTCCTGCAGGACCTCCTCCATATCATGGTTCAGTGGATTATTTGATGAGAAGACCCCCTCAAAATATTCTGTCACCATATTCCGGATCCTATTTGGTTCCTCCGTCCACTCCCCCGTCTCCTCTCGCAATCCCGAAATCCAGTTTGTTCTAAGGCGCATCGAAGCTTTGGCATGGAAATAAGCCGTATTCCGATCGCCATCTTTCATCCAATGAGCCTTCCCCCGCTGTTTCCAGAAAATTTCATTACACTGGACTGCTTCTTCAAGCTGTCTTTTAAGTTGCTGTTCCGCAAGCTTACTCTCGGCACTCACCACCCCTTGCCTCAATCCTAGAATTTGTTCCTCAATCCGTTTTATCTCAGCTTTTGGGTTCTTGAAAGTCCCTTTACTCCATCGAAGGAGGCCACGTTGGCATGCCTTTATGTTGGTATCAACAGTCTCGAGGTTACCCCCATCCCCCCAATCTCTCCAGTTTTCTCGGATGATCTGTTCGCATTCTCCGTTGTGCAGCCACATAGCCTCAAAACGGAAAGGTCGATTGCCAACGTTTAGAACCACCCGTGGCATTGTTAACTGCAGGAGTAGGGCACTATGATCAGAGTAACATGTCTGTATATGTTTCACCTTGGTATGAGGAAATCGGTCATGCCAAAGCCCACTCCCGAATGCAAAATCGAGACGCTCCCGAATGGTAAAGGGATGCTCTCGATTATTTGACCAAGTGAAGCGCTCCCCCTCAAATTGGATCTCATGCAGTCCTGTATCTTGTATGACTTCTCGAAAAGCACGTGTAAGCCCCGGCTTCCGTGCTCGTCCCCCTTCCTTGTCGCAGTCGGAAAGTACCTCATTGAAGTCGCCACAGCACACCCACGGCCCATGTTGCTCTTGTGACAACCGTCTCAATAAGTTCCAGCATGATATCCTCTTTTGGGCATCAGGCGCCCCATAAAACCCAGTGAGCCGCCAATCACTTCCTTCTTGTTCATGTATAACCCCCACATCAATATGGTTTATCGAGAAACTTCTCAGCGTAACAACCATATCCTTCTTCCAAAGTAAAGCTAGCCAATCCCATTTTATAAGATTTGACTACCCAATAAGTTGGTGGATGTACAGAAGTACATATAAAAACGATACTAAGTTAATACACAAAATTTAAATTGATAGAATGTTTTTAGATGAAAAACATTATTTTAACAAAAACATTATAGTGATGTTTTTTCATAATTTGATATGAAGAAATGACCATGAGAATTGATTATTCTCTCTCAATATTGCCTTTGACCAAAATTTGGATAATAAATCGTATCCACTATGAACAAGAAAATATTTACTTCATTCTCTGTATGAATTTGACAATATAAACTGAGGCTAATGACATTTTATAATGTTAATTTATTTGCAATTTTTTTCTCACAATTAGGTGATCAATGCAATTCAGCATAATGCGAAATTGCGAATAGGAGCGTCAATAAATTGTCAAAGAACATAATATAGTTTTGAGTAATTTGTTATCAAAATAATATGAAAAGTCTAAAGAAATCATTATAAAATTGAAAAATATGTGATGTGAGAGTACTATATTAAGATTTATGTAACACCAACATGTAGCGAGATGAAGTGCTAGATCTCTTAAGCAATGACCAGAGTTCGAATCCTGATGTTGTGAATGGAGCAACTAGGTGACTGAAGAAGACAATTATATGAGAAATAAACGCAGAAGCAGAAAATCAGAAGCATACCTTGAATTGTGACTGATGTAGAAACAGGGAAAGCCAAGAACGGTTTACGTGTTTTGGCACATTTTGTCTGAAGCGGATGGATTAAGAAATTCAAATTAAAGAAAGGGTTTTCTTATCAAAAAATTCTTATTCGAAATTAGTTTGGTTGAATCCAACAAATTTTATGACAAGTGAATTGTATTTACTAAGTGATCCCTAAATTACACACAATCACATGTTTGGTTGAATTTAACAAATTATATAATAAGAATATTGTATTTGTCAAGTGATTTTATAAATTACGACACCGATCACACGGCAAGTATAAAACATTCGTCATATAATTAATATTGGTCCAACCGAGTAGGATATTGTAATGTTGACTTCTACCCTTACAATTACCGGATAGTGTTCGAATTCCCTCACACATATATATGAAGAAAATTGATCAACACACTTTTGCAAGATCAAGAATCAAGATCAACGATTTCTGGTTGAACCATCTAAATCAAGAAGTAGCCGCCTCTTACAAATTGCATTCACTTCGAATCCTCCTATGCTGTCTGTATCTTGTTTCATGCTGTAAAAACACAATTTACGTGCATATCTAATTAAAGAATTTAAGCTTACAGATTAGGATATTTAAGATAACTTTTACAACAAAGCATAACAAATACACAATGAAAGAGCCACCAAGATTGATTTCAATGTGACCGAGCTTGGCATCCTGCCCTTATCCTTTCTCAGGAAAGCAGCATTGTATAGTGGCAAATTGATCAACACCGCAGCCCCACACAGAAGAACCTGCAAAAACTTGGTTTGATGAACAAATTCGAGTTCCCTGGCCCGGATTGCTTTCACAACCACCCCGACTAAGCAAAACAGGTTTAGCATTGAAAGTGATGACAATATGGTAAACATTGGCGAAGCGGCTCCAAACTCCATTTTCTCCTGCTCGTATCTATCCAGTACGTCCTCACTAGTCACTTTGGTTGAGATTACAAATCCTGAATCAAAATAGCCCACCAACTTCAAGAAGGTGTCGACCGATGCAAAGAGATAAGAGCTTGTTCTCTTGTACAGCCACATTCTCTGCTCATTCCACCAGCCTAAAACCGTTCCTCCAGACCAGAGATACTCAGCAGCACTATACATGTGCTCCGCGGTGATCACGTAGGCAAATGGAAGAAACCACCGGCTTGACACCTGAAATTTTTACAATTATTCAAAGTGGGAAAATAATTTTCCTTACTAAAATTCATGGACCAAATATAGCATAAGTGTCGTAAGTGATATAGATGTGAAACCTGTGGAAATAAGGAAATGCCTTTGAGTAGATAAAGCGAAGGAATAATTGAGTAGTACAATGTGGCGAAGCAATTTGGAGACCATAAGCAGTATGCACAATATCCCATTATGACGCCAAAATTTATCCTGCCAAGTGCGCAAGATATTGGGTTGTATTTTGACAGAAAAATCTGCAAGTCTCCTTCGGACCATCTCTTGTGTTGTACTAGTATCTGATCAAGGGTTGTTGCAGCTACGCCTAAGAAACCAGCCCTTTCAGGGTTGAAATAAATTGATTTCCATCCTCGACATTGGATTGATAGCCCCGTGATGACATCTTCGACCTGGCAGCCATATTTTAAGCCCATCTGCATATAAATAACACAATCACCTCACGTGTTCGCTTTTACTATATTCTTTATATTCTGAAATTTGTATATCATATGACATCCTACTAAACATGATTGGCAAATGACTACTTAATCAATACAATTTTACTTATCTTTCTATGTAACACTCGGTTCTTAATCCCAGCAAACAAAGTGAACATACCCTCAATGTACGATACACGTGCAGTATGGTAAAGGAAGATATGTTGAGAAAAAGAGAAAAAAGAAAAGCCTCAAGGCCCCATTGCGTGTTTTTCTCGAATGTGCAGCTTGCTAGTTCTTTTACTCTTTGTTCCAGTTCAGCAACACTTTCTTCAGTTCTTGAAGTATTACTGGTTTTCCACTCAAATATGGATCCCTTGGTCATTTTTCTTCCACATAGTGTGTCCCTTCGGTGAAAGCAGCCTGTTCCGACATATGGAGGTCCTCCATAACCATCCAAACCGGGAAATTCAACCTTGTAAAGCCCAGAAAAAACAAAGAAAAAGAAAGAACGAGAGTAAAAAGAAGTTATTCCAAAACATGCAAAAGGAGTATATATAGTATGTTAAGGAGTCATGCATATATAATAAGATATATGTTCACCTCACCGCCTACTTTGAGGGAGCCTCCATAAAGTTCATTCTTAGTAAGGTTATGAAATTTCTGTGGATACTGGACGAAAGCAATCTCATGCCTCTTCTCTTCATCCAAGAAGAAGCAGAGGGCATCTCTAATCGATTGTGAGTTATTGGAATACATGTCACAATCTACATTTAGAATTATAGGTCCATTGCTGATCTCTGCGGACACTCTTATCTGCACAATTCAGCAGCAAATAGTAACATTTAATTTTTCATATAGTTTCTTGTTTGAAGGATTACGACTTTCATAACTCTAGATATATGAACTCACCAGTGCATTCATAGCTCCGGCTTTGAAGTTGTGAAAGTGTTGGGGTCGCTTCTCACGAGCCAAATATACCAAAGTCGGTAGTCGACAACCTCCAACATCCTTGGCTTCTGCATCTCTTCCGTCAATCACTATCTGATAAAATATGAAAACTATGTACTTAAAAAATCATGGCTTATTTCGTCATACCCCATTTGGTATATATATCCAACTGCATCGTGAACCATTAAACAAGAATATGATAATTTACTAAGAGGGCGTTTAGCCATGCTTATTGTAAAAAGCTTGTAAGTTTGTAGAAATTATAAGCTCTTATATCTTATTTTAAAGATAAGTTATTAAAGTGTTTAGATGAAATAAAATCTTGTAATTTACAAAATGGAACTTACAAGTTGAAATTCTATTTGGTAAAAAAGAGGGTTTATAAGTTCTTTTAAGTGTAATGATAACAAAATTTGTAAAATTAATTTCATGTAAATATCTATCTATCTATCTATCTATCTATCTATCTTATTATAAAAATGTGAATAACTTATAAGTGTTTTACGTTTCTTCCTTCTTTTGTGAAGACTAAAATAACCTTATATGAGTGATAGTAAATAATATTTATTCATGGTCTTTTCTTAATTAAAAATTAAGAGTTAAATTTCAAATTGAACACTGGGTGAAATAAATACCATAACTATAAATAAAGAGTTGGACTTTTAATTGGACACTATAGTATTCAATTTTTATCATACGAAAATAAATAATAAATATAAATAATAAATAATATTTTTACATATAATATATAATATATAAATAAACAAAAGTGTGACTAACTTATAAGTATTTTATGTTTCTTCCTTATTTTGTGAAGATTAAAATAACCTTATATGAGTGACAGTAAATAATATTTATTCATGGTATTTTATTAATTTAAAAATTAAGAGTCAAATTTCAAATTGAACACTAGATGAAATAAATACCATAACTATAAATAAAGAGTTGGACTTTTAATTGGACACTATAGTATTAAATTTTTATCATACGAATATAAATAAATAAATAAACAAAAAGAGTTGGTGATCCTCTTCAATCCACCCTATGTAGATACCGATATTAAATAGATCAATCTTTTGTAGCATTCTTTTTATTTTTTAATGTTTTCTTTTATAACACTGTTGGCTATCAATTGTAAAATAATTTCTTTTTTTTTAATACCGTTAAATCTATTAGATCAAATTTATCGTGTCTTCCTCATTGTGATTAGTTGAATAATTCATGAAATTGTAGACAACGTAAAATTAAAAAATGTACGAAACGCAATTAAACTTATTAAGCATTATGTTATGATTTACCAAAAAACTATTATATTAAGACATAATTAAATAACTAAAATATGCCATTAATAGAGGAAAAAAGTTATCTATATGCAGCTTGCGTGAATGTAGATAAAAGATTGCTTCTAAGTAGAAAATTACCATTATTTTTAATTAATTAACTACTTCGAATTGGAAATGGAAATATACCATTATATTGTATTTTATTGAATAAATGATAATATAGACATGGAAAGCTTAAATATGCCAGTGACAAAATAAATTTAAAAAATTTGAAGTAGAGAAATTATATTACACAAACTACACATTCAATAAGAAATCATTAGAAAAAAAAAATAATAGAGCAAGTCTCATATTAATAATAATAATTAATTATTATTATTATTATAAAAGTACGAATAACTTATAAGTGTTTCACGTTTCTTCCTATTTTGTAAACACTAAAATAACTTTATATAAGTGATAGCAAATAATATTTATTCATGGTCTTTTAATAATATTTTATTTATTATAAACGAGATTTTTCACAAATATAATGGGTAAGAATGATACTTAAGCTATTTTATATTTGTTACTTAATGAATACAACATGTAGTACAATTAAGAATTAATTCAGTCAAATTTTATTACAAAAAATCATATGTGAATGGACTTTAGACAAATGATACAAAAGTTTATGATTATTCAATATCATCTTAATATATGTACACATAGAAGAAAAAATTTCAAAATTTATGTTAACATATTTAATTTCAATATGAATGAACTTGCTATGGTCTCAATGCCCTTTTGAGATAGTGATGAGTTTTCCACGCTCTAAGCCCGACCCTAAATGGCTAGGAAGATTGGCATATGAGGTATGATTAGTATATTTTTTGACAGACATTTAAAAAATATGTTGAACATACCTAAAATTAATAGTGATGGAAAGACCTATTAAAAATACTTTAACATAGAAATGTAAATAGTTATCTTTAAGTAAATATAGATGATAAATAATTGTATATGTTAATGGTAGTATACATGCACATCTCTTGGTTTGCAAATACTGAAAGCAAGTATGAGTTACTATCAAACTTGATAATTATTTTTCTAAAAAAAAAAATTAAGATGTATATCTAATCTTGTAAAAACTTTCAATTACAATATCATCAGCCTATGATAGATTAAGTTTAATAGCTTACTCATAAGAAAAACTACTATCAAGAAAAATTTATGAAAAAATAAAAAAAACCTTAAAAAACTATTAGTGTGATATATTTAATAATAATATAATAAAATGACCAATTTCATTAGTTTTTATTCATTTATAATATTTCTTTAGAAAACTAAAATATTCTCAATGTATATATGTTATACTGCAATCAATATATATTTGTTTTTGGGTTATCAATATTTTTCTGCAAAAAAAAGATAAATGTTAATGGCTACGCACAAAGCGCGTGTTCTTTACTAGTTTTTTTAAGATAGTAGAAATATAATATTGAAAAAAAAATATTTATATCATTTTATGTTTTAGCATTAGGTAACTTATAAGATGTTTCAAAAACAATTGGAGGGAACTTACTTTTTTTGTTCTTTTTGAAGCTTATAAGCTCCTATAATTTATTTTGGGAGCTTATAAGTTCATTTACTTAAAAAAATTACCAAAATTCTTTTTAGGGGCTTATGAGCTCTCAAACTGTTATAAGATGTTTTGAGAAGTTTATAAGGTTAGCCAAACATTCTCTAAAATGAAATGCTGATATCATGATGCATGACTTAGTAATACAGAATTGATTGTGCTTGTTCACCTACTTGCAGTCTAGCGTCGTGATCGGTTTGAGATGAAAACAAATCCCACTTAGAAAATCCTTTGTTTTCCGAGAGGGCATTTTCGTGGATCCTCCCAAGTTTCCGTGCAAGCTCAATTCTGTTCTCCAAGTCTTCGTACAACTTCTGCAAAGCAGATCATGAAAATGATACCACTATCAATGATTGATGCACTTTAACACTTTGCCAATTAATGATTGATGCACTGTCAATTTCCGAATTTGATGGATTAGTACACATTAATACCATGAAAAGTTGAAAGTAAAAAGGAAAACAAGAAAGAGGAAAATACTAAAACCTCACATGTTTAAGTTGAATAACTTGTTTATTATAACTTATAAGCCGTGTGTTGAAAATGTTGAGTGAATATATACCTTGATTGAGGTCAAATGTTGAGCCTGATTCGCATCCAATTTTTCAGACTGTAACCTAAAATAGGCTTCTGGTGATCGAGGTTCGACTTTAAATTTCTTACAGTATGCAGGTATCCAATGCTTAGCAAATTCCGAGGCCTCCACAAGGGCATAAAATGTCAGCTCCGACCCACCGTCATCTGAGAGATACACGGACAGTCTCTCCGGCAGGTAATCATAAGCCATAACCGATAAAACAGTGTTTATCACCAACATTGGTGGCTCTATTGTTGGATCAGCCGTGCACACGAATATGTCCACACCAGGCAAATCATTCTCGTACCTATTCATAACAATTCAACCATTTAAGACATGACAAGAAAATATTCTAGTAATTTGTCATAAACACAACACACACGCACACACACACACACACAAACTTAGACCTCTGCGAGAGCCTATCCTTGAAGGTTTGGCGATAAACCCTGTTCCAACGAAGAGCCTGTGTGAGGATCCAGTAAAACCCAAACCATACTTCAGCTCCAAACATCCCAATCCAAACAAGCCTTCCATTTTCAACAACATGAGTTGCTCTGTAAATCCAAATAAAAATAATACCCACAAATATTGAACTTGCAAAGAGCTTGAAAGCTAAGCTTCCCTTTGCTTTCTTGGTTTCAAATAATGGAGCATATGAATTTTTCGCCATGATTTTGTTCCCTCTTCCTGTGAACCAGTCGATATATATGGTAGTCAAAGATAAAATTAATTAACTAGATAAAAAAGAGGGATAATTACTCCCACTACCTCTGAGGTTTGGCCTAATTACAAATAACACCCCCTTATATCGAAAATTATCGATACCCGCATAAATTTTGTGAATTTATTGATAAAATAGACGAAAATAGTATAATATCCATTTTACCCCTTAAATATTTAAAATATTTTTTATTTAAAAAAATAAAAAATTAAGAATACGACTAAATGGATCAAAATACCCCTCATTAATATTTTTAAAAAAAAGTTATCATTTTCTTCCAACAAAACCCTAACCCCCAACCCCCCCACCACCAGCACCACCAAACCGCCGCCACACTTCACTCCACCGCCGCCGCCGCCGCCGCCTCTCTCCGTCACTCACACCACTACCGCCGCCCCCCACCCCAACCTTCCCCTTCCTCTTTCTTTTTTTTTTTCCTCTCTTTCTTTTTCCTTCTTTTTTCTCAGATTTGGATCTGAAGATTGCTCTCTCCCGCTCTCTCTCTCTCTCTCTCTCTAGTGGCGGCGGGTGGAGATGGCGGGTGGTGGGAGGCGGCTGTGGCGGATGGAGGCGGCGGAGGGGCGGGCGGAGCGGTGGTTTCTCTTCCCCCTCTCCCTCTCTCGACCTCCTCCCTCGTCTGTATCTCTCTCCCTCTCTCTCTTCCTCTCACTATAGATTGGACGGTGGGCGGCGGTAGTGGCGGCGGCGGCGGCGGCGGATGGAGGCGGTGGAGGTACCCCCCTTAGTTGTATCTCTCTCCTCTCCCTCATCTCTCTCTCTCTCTCTCCCTCTCCTTTCCCTCTGTATCGCTCTCTCTCGTCTCCCTCTGTCTCCAGCGGACGTAGGCGGTGGAGGCTGGCGGAGGCGGAGGCGGAGGCGGTGGAGGCTGGTGGAGGCGGAGGCGGTGGACGGCGGGCGCAGATGCAGATGCGCAGATTACGGGGAATGTGTCCAATTAGCCAGTTGAAAAACATACAAGTTTGTTCAAACTTAACTTTCTTAGTTGGGAAATTCTATCATTAGTCAGAGTTCGTAGGTGACTAATGTTAGTTACCTTTAATTCTAGCCATTAGATGTGTGATATTTAATCTAAACCATTAATCTTTATATGACTTGCAACCTATTATGCAGGTAAATTAAAAAGGTTACCTGCTATACAGGTTAGCAAGGAAATTTTTATACAACCATTATTATAGTAGACCATTTATGGCTCACTAAATATTAACCAATTAAAATTTTATTTTTAAAATAAAAAAGGAAACCATGGTACTCATTATAATTTTTTTTAATACCATTGTACTATTATAATATTATAGTACCATTATAATAAGTTAATTTTTTATATTTTAATACCATGGTACTATTATTTTTATTTTTAAATTATAACTACCATGGTACTTTTTATAACTTTTTTTTTAATTTCAGAAATGTGTATTAACAAGGATAATTAATTGAAAATTGTGATAAAAAAATTAAAATACTAAATTGATACCAAAATAAATATTATTTATAACTCAAAAATTCGAATATATGTTAATAGTTGATAAAAATTTACATTTAATTTAATTTTTTAACATATTTAAAAAATGCATCACATTCAGTATAAATTATTTTAAGAATATACATAGAATATGAACATCTATTTTTTAAAAAAGAAAAAAATTATAAAATATGGATATCATTATTAAGTAAACTGTTTATATTATCCATAGATTTATTTCAAAACGATTGATCTGTAGTAATTATTTTAGTAATATTGAATAATGTAATTTTAAAATCAATTTGTATGTATAAAATACAAAGAGAGGAACACAACAAGCATTAGTTGGTAAAAGAAATTGTGTTTTGATTATTAATGGAGATATGCTATGAAACACAATAATAATAATAATAATAATAATAATAATAATAATAATAATAATAATAAGAAGAAGAAGATAAAAAAAGTTTATTGATTTGAATAGTTATGGTTAATATGTATAATGAAATATTATTTGCACATAGTTTGTTTGACTTATTTAAAATAAACGAAATAAATGTAAATAGTTTATTTGAATTTATTTTTTTTCCTAGAATTTTTATTTTATTTGTACGTCTATGAATTCATATAATATTTTTCATACTAGCGAGTCAATATTTTAATGATAACTTGGAGAAAATATATGTACTTATATGATTGAATGCCGAATATTATTCTCACTTTATAATAATAATAATAACAATAATAATAATAATAATAATAATTTTAGTTAAGTTCATCCATGAGAATACTTAAAAGAGAATAATAATATTATTATCTATAAGTAATGAAATAAAATATGATGTAATTTTTATTTAATTGAAGCTAAATATTTAAATTGTAGTAGAAATAATTTATACTAAGAAGTTTTAATAATTAAGGAATTTTTTTTGTTTAAGGTTAATAATTAAATGAATGATTTGAGAGAGAGATAGATCGAATATGGAACGTTATATATATATATATATATATATATATATAGAGAGAGAGAGAGAGAGAGAGAGAGAAATTAGGAAATATGGAGAGAGAGGGGGAGGAGAGAGAAGTTTTGACTCATGATAGCGGGTTGCTCAAAAATTAAAAAAACCTACAACCTATTAAAATATTTTAAAATTATACACGTGGCAGCTTTTTAGAGGGTGACTAAGATTAGTCACCTACGATTGTGACTAATCATAGAACTCCCCTTCTTAGTTTCTTATTGCATTATTGTTTTTAGCCAGACGAAAGCTGATATACACACTGGTGGTATAATTTCTTTAAATATTGTGTGGTGGATTTTTTTTTTTAATCTTTAATTTGAGGTGTTTTGATCAAATGATTTGTCGTCTTCTAATTGATTTTGATGAGGGAATATAGAATTCAAAATGAAATAATCAATTAATGAAATAATCAATTAATGAAATACAAATAAACTAGTAAGCAATAAAATACAAAATCTATACTATTATATATTTAAAGAAAAACTTTTTACTAAAATATGTAATTTTAATCAAATTCTCAATCCTTAAATTTTTGAATTAATTTTAATTATTTCGGATGCATTGCTTGATTGATTTGAATTAATTATAAATTTTTTTATTTTCTTTCCTAATAATTCAAGTTCACTAATTATTCATATTTAATAATTTCTTTATACTCTTTCTCTCTCTCTCTCTCATTTATACTAAATTTCTTCTCAAAATTAGTAAATTTTTTTAACTAAAACTTACATAACTCAAACTTGAAAAATATTTTAAATACGATATGTCCTATCATAAATCTGCAAAAACTTAAAATGTGAATACAATATCATTTATAATATATCATTTTTCATCTTTTTAGATCTATCATTTTTTTTCATATAGTTTAATGCTCCATAAAAGTTTTATTACCTAACTTCTCTTTGTGCATTATTGTATCTTTGTCTTCCAATTTTAATGGGTATTAAATTGTCGACATATCTAATTTATCTATTATTCTATAAGAATTTATTAATTCTTTTTGAATTTTATTATTTTTTTTGTGGTTCATTAGATATAATATTTTTACATATACATTACAAATTGTTATAACTACAAACAAATATTATTATTATTATTATTATTATTATTATATTTATAAAACTGTTAAATTTGATGGTTTATTCTTAATTGTTGATATTAATAATTTTTTTATCAAATAATTGTATTAGTTAATTGGGTTTTTCATATTTTTGTTTTTCACCATATTTTGAAGTATTTTCCTTAAAGAAAATCTAAGTTTGAATACATACACAATACTAAATTTTTATGTTGCATCTTAATATTGTTTTTTTTTCTCCTATTTTTATATTCATAATTTAAATATGTAATTAAATTATATTTTAGTTTTTTATATTTTCGACACACCGACTAATATTTAACAATTTATTTTTTGAGGTTGATTTTCAACAAATAACTCTGTTATCGTACCTACTCCCAGAATTAGAAGCTTTGAATTAGGAGTATTATATATAATAATTTAATAATGTGATCCAATCAATAGTTTCACTAAAGTTGAACAAGACAAAACTTGTGACGGGTTCAATTTCGAAGAAATAGTCAAATAAGATAAGCCTTTATATGCAAGTGGAATCATATTTAATCAAATGTAATGACAAATATTTGATTAATAAGTTTAATTCTTTTAGTTCTCATACTCGGGAATTGGTCATTTTTACATACGTTCTGAATGCATTCCACTCATATACCAATGTGAGTAGGAGTAACTTAGTATTTAAAATTTCAATATATTTTTATTAAAATATATTGTATTTGCAAATTTATAATAAATATTTATGTATGAATGGAAGCAAGTGCATATAAGATCCCATCCTAACCCAGGCCTTGAAGGATAAATTCAAGTTTTCGGGGCCCATTAATACTAAAAAGAGGGATAAATCTTTTTTATTTTTTATTTTGTATTTTTTATTTTTTGTTGAGAGCGATGTGTATACACACCCACACCCACATACTCACACATTGATAAATGAGAGCGATGGATATTACATCACCCATAAAAATCACAAAATACAACATGAACAATATGATCAGGTACTAACTCTAGATTAGTAGTGGCCAATTTATCTATCATCTATGTACTTGACCATTTCTACTTGATAAAATTACGGAATAACTATCGAGAGGAGTTTCAATAGTAAGCTGAAAGATACTCTAAAATAATAATAATTAGTGGGTATAACTCACTTATGCATGTATAAAATAAAAATAAAATATAATTCAATTATGTATTTAATAAATTTATAATTTTATATATTATAAAAAAATATTAAAAATTAAATTTATATATTATGAAAAACAAAGAAAAAATGATTGAAAATTAAATTGAGTTTTATTATTGAAAAAGAATAAATAAAAAGATGAATTAAACTAAATATTGAAGATAAAGATATGAAGAAAGATGGAGAGAAGAAAAGAAAGAGAAGTAATATCTCATGTTGAAAAGAGGTCACCAAGCAACTATTAGGGGGTATTGGTACTTTATAAAAAAACTAGCAGTTTTGGCACACCTGATGTGTGCATAAAATAAAATAAAAATATTTTATTACATTCTTAAGTTTGATCAGTATAAAATTATGGATATTTATTATTATTTTTATATAAATATCATTTTTAACTATTCGTAATATATTTATTAAATAAATTAATTATCAAAAATAAAATAATTTAAAATAAGATAAAACTGAGAAAAAAATATAAAGAAGTAATAAAAAAATATTAAAGAGTGGGATAAAAGATGATAAACAGGACAAAGAGAGAATAAAATAACATGAAAAATGAGAGAGGAAGGAGAGAGAAAGTAAAAAAAAAATACCAGATCAAAAAAATTGAGATACTAAAGGTAGTTATTAAGTGATACTCCCTCTTCATATAATAGTATAAATTTTCATACAAATATAATTTTTAACTATTCATAATATATTTATTAATTAAATTAATGATAAGAGAAAAATAAATTAATTTAAAATAAGAATAATTAAGAGAGAAAAAATATAAAGAGGTAGTAAAAGATGTTGAATATGAGATAAAAAATGACAAAGACAAAAAGAGAGAGAGAGAGAGAATAAAATAATGTGAAAGATGATAGAGAAGGACAAAGAAAGTCAAAAATAAAAATAAAAATGAAAATAATAGTCATAAAAGATTGATTACTAAGACGTTTACTTTAGTCGTTTGGTTAACAGCGGTTAAGTAAGCCCTTAAAAACACGGCGGTCTAGGAACAGGTTTAGCAACATTTCTTTGTTGTTTACATTGTTTGCCTAGTATGGGTTAAAATTCCTCCTTTCTAAGTATCCTGTTTACTTTGCAAATGGAAAATGTTGGTTTGGAAATGTTTTCACGACCTTCCTCTCTCCAAAATTGTGTTGATGTCATCCCAGTATGTAAAACTGGATATATTTGATGCGTATGCAAAACAAAATAAGATATAATCTAACTATGTATTTAAATTTAAAAGATATAAAATTAAATATCTATTAAGTTTTATTTAAGTATATGTTTTTTACCATTTAATATATTTATTAAACTTATAAAAAACAAAAAAATGATGTGCTTGTAAAATAAAAAATATATAGTTTAATTATGTTCTTAAGTTTAATTAGTATAAAATTATAGATATTTATTATTATTTTTATATAAATATCATTGTTGACTATTTTTAACATATTTAATTTAAAATAAGATAAAACTAAGAAAAAATATAAAGAAGTAATAAAAGATATTGAAGAATAGGAAGAAAGATGATAAATGGGGCGGGAGGGGGGGGGGGCGAGAGTAGAATAATGTGACATATGAGAGAGAGAGAGAGAGAGAGATGAAAAATGACAAACTAAAAAGATTGAGATATCAAAAATAGTTACTCTTTCTGTCCCATAACATTAATCGTGTTAGAGATTTTTTTTTGTCCCATAATATTTGCCATTTTGAAGATTTTAAGAGAGCATTACATTTTTCCCCCAAATTTACCCTTATTTATTATTTTTAATGGAATTTGATGAGACATGGAGAGGGTAATTTTGTCAAATCATTTTAAATTTTGCTAAAAAGAAGGCTATTTATTAGCGTAATTGGTTTGTGTGAAAAAATTTAGGACGATTAATATTATGAGATAGAGGGAGTATTAAGTAGTGGTTCTATTTATATAATAAGATAGTTTAGAAGTATAAATAATCATATATAATAAGATAGTTTAGAAGTATAAATAATCATATAGATAATAACAACAACAACAACCAATAGGCCATCGTGTTGAGATTGTACTTGTTTCGGAAAAATTCTTACATAGACCGGGAGTTTGGAGCCCACCTCATGCACCCAATGGTTCAGATTCAAACACGTATTATATGTATTTTATTAAAAAAAAAAAAATAACTCATGATTGAATATGAACCGATGGGTGCATACACTTGATCCATAAAAAAATTCCTCTTGTTCCGTGGGGGTATCGATTTACTTAATAGTAATTTTTATTTTTTTTATATTTATATTTTAAGTGGTACGTGCGTAGCACGAGATGACATATTTTTTGTAATAGCATAAAACAATTTGATTTTTGGAATAAATTAAAATAAAAAGTGTGTTTTATAATTCATGAATTACGTGTTAAAAAATATCAAACAAATAAAAAGTTTTTTGTGTAACAAAGTAATTTAAAATAACACTTTCATAATCTTATGAAAGTTAATATGAAGAATTAAAATAACAAAATAATAATATTTGTGTGTTATTTTTCATGAGAGTCACCCCTTTCATTCTTTCCTTTTCTGGTGATATCTTTCATAGTTCTTTTTCTTTCATTGTATTGCCATATTGCTCATATTTGAATAGTTAAATAATAATCAATTTGCAAACTCATCGTCATGCTGTCATTTAATATTTTTCCTTTTTACGAGTAAAATCATTTTGATAACAAAGTTAATTATATCTTTAATGTCAAACTGATAAATTAATTTTTACATTTGTCTTAAATGATACATAAGTTATACCATAATCTTTAAATCAACACCTTGTTAACGGAAACTATAACGTATTCGTTAGAATAAGTTATGAAAAATTAATGAAGAACCCCGCAAATTAATTTTCTATTCTTAAAAGGTCATGAAATTATTGTATTGAAATTAAAAGTCCCTTTAAACAAATTTATGTATTGAGAAACTCATGAAATGATTCTTCTATCTTAAAAATTTATTCCACGAACTTGGGTTTGTTTATCTATATCCGAATAACTTTTTATTATATTTTATTTTAAATTAAATTTATTAATTTATATTAATAATTTTATTTGTAAAAAAATATTTAAAATAAGGAAAAATTATACTTACTACCCCTGAGGTTTGATGAAATTATGAAAAACACCACCACGTATGGAAAATTACCGTTAGCCCCTTAACGTTATATATTATCTAATGATTTGCACCTACCGTTAGTAACCTTGAACTTTCAAAAACACTCCCATGAATGTTTTGGTTATTAAGTGCCACAATTTAGGATACTACATTATTATTTATTGAAACCAAAGGGGTTAAACGTAATATTTTTATTATTTTTTTTCAAACGTCACTACAAGAAAATACGCAATTTTCGGCGGATTTTTGGCTGAATTTCAAAAAATTAAAAAAAATATTAAATTTTAAAATTTTCATCAAAAAATTCTACCGAAAATTTTAAAAAATTAAAAAATTCCAAAAATTTAAATTTTCAGCTGAAAATTCCTCTGAAAATTTTAAAAATAAAAAAATATTAATTTTTAAAATTTTCGGTGGAATTTCAGGGGGAAAATTTTCCTAAATTTTTTTTTAAAAAATTAAAGAATAATTAAAAATTAAAATTTGGGCGGAAAATTCCGCCGATTTTTTTTTAAAAAAAATATCAACTGGAAAAAAAAATTCTTAAGATGATTTTTTTTTCAGCGGAAAATTCATCAAAAAAAATAAATTTAAAAAAAAAAGAAATAGGCACTGTGAAAAAAGAATAATAAATTATATTAACTTTTAACTGAAAATAAAAATACTAAATGTTATGTTTTTTAAATGTTTTTTTTTGGGTCATGTTTTCCTTTTTTTTCAATTATTTTTCGGTGTACGTTCTGTTATATATATTTTAGAAATAATATTTAATAAATGTGCCAAATTAAGTCTGTGTTTATTATATGTGCGAAATTAAGTCTGTGTTTATTATATGTGCCAAATTAAGTTTGTATTTATTAGAACTTGTATTTCGCTAACTCTAAGAATTGCGAAAGAACAAATTAAATATGTCTATTATATTTAGTATGACTTATTAGAACAAATATGTCTATTATGTGTATTATGACTTATTAGAACAAGTTGTTAATAAATTTTAGGGTTGATGGAATAACTTTGACATATATAATTATGATAAGGAATAAAAAAGGTTGAAATATATAATGAGGGAATAACTTTTACATATTTAGAGTTAATGGACTACTCCTACGTGCCATAATAGATATCGTTTAAATTAGCTATTGCACAATGATTGACGAAATAGATTAACAACATTAAATATATATTAATTTGGCTAAAGTACCCCTACGAGTAAGTAATAAGTTACTGGAATATTTGAATTTTAAAAATTTATAGAAGATAAGTTTAAAGCATTACAAAAATGGCTAATGAATTTCTTCCTAGATTGTAAGAAAGGTATATTTTATGGGTTAAGAAAAATATTTTTAAAACTACATCTTTCACGGAACGAATAAAGCAATCAATTAAAAAATACTGATTAAGGGAATAGAGTATTCTTGAATTACTAAATGCATAATACTTTTTGAATATTTAGACATAAGCAATTAGCAAACTTTTCAGATTACTAAACGGTTCGTTATAATGCAAGATTCATATATATTTATTTTCAAAAATTTTTATTTTGTAAAAAAATTACAAACTTTAAAAAAAAATATATTATTTTCGGCGGAATTACAATTATTTTTAAAAAAAAGTTAATTATTTTTGGCGGAATTTCAGAAATTCTGCCATAATTTTATATTTTATTATTTTTTTTGACAAAATTTCGTAGAAAATTCCGCCTAAAATAATATTTACTAATTTTAAAAAAAAAAACAACTATTTTCGGCGGAATTTTCACCGAAAATTATATATTTTATTATTATTTTTTTTAGCAGAAATTTGAATTTTGATTTTTTGCAGAAAATTTGAATTTTGATTTTCATAGAATATCTGCCGAAATTCACCCTAAATTAAAACCCAAACCTTAACTTTGCCCCTTCCTCTTCTTTTTTCTTCTTTCCCCTCACCAAACCTTTCGCCGGTGACCCCTCCCCTCCCGTACCTGCCGCAGAAGCCGCAACGCCACCCTCTCCCCACTACCCCAGCCCTGCGCCGCCCGGCCTCTCTTCCCCCATGCCCAGCCCCGGCACCGCCCACCCCACTCCCGCACCTGCCGCCACCCAACCCCCTGCCCCTCCAGCCAGCCACCGCCACCGTCACGTATTGTAAGTTTTTAATTTTTTTTAATTTTCAAAAATTAAATTTTATTAGAAGTTTAGATAATATAATTATTATTTTTAAATATAGTTACCTAATGTGGACTCAATCGTTCAGAGTGCATCTTAGAATGATATATTCGAAATTGTATTGTATATATTATGGTCCTAATTTGTGATGTGGTTTACTATTAAAATTGAGAATTTTAGTTAGAAAGTTAAAATATTTTAAATGTAATTGTCATTGTTAAGTGTTAAGCCCTATTTTAACAATAATGTTTAAGTCTAGGAATTAGTTTTTAAAAATTGCTTCAATCCAAACTTTTGTTATATTTTTGTTTAAAGTTGGGTGTTTGAGTTTTTTGGTAATATTTTGACCTTTGATTTTGTTGTAGGTATTGGTGGTAAAATTGATCCCGTTGTCAATTTTCTTTTCCCTACTCTACGAAGGTAAGTATGGCTAACTTTGAAATATATAATTCATATGTATATATGTATGTAATTAGATAGTTCATAGATAATAGGTTAGTCTGTAATCTGGGGATGGAGAACAAAAATTGGAGGAAGGGGTGGAGCCTTCCCATTGTTTGCTGTTGGTTTTTATATGCTTGTGTGATGTGGAGAAATAAGGGGATGATACATATTCGGTATATATATATATATATATATATATGAATAATAATATATTTTGGTATTCATGTCTATTGATGTTGTTCAATATATGCTTGATTAATTTGGTGTTTGTGGAATGATTGTTTGGTGACTATGGAATGATTGTTCGGTGTTGATTATACGAATTGATCCGTAATATGAAATGATTGTTTGATTAAATGTTTTAAGAAATGATTAAAAACAATAAACTTATAAACTTAAGTGGCGCATGTAGATGGATATTCTTGAACACAGAACGTAAGTGTATACCATGACTTATCTTAGTCGAGGGGGCCTTCTACCAGCATATTATGATGGCGTTATGAACTTTATAGAAAAAGCAAAGGGTTGCCCGGACTATGTTAAGTATGGAAAAATTCGGTGTCCTTGTAAGAAATGTAAGAGAAAATGGCTTTTGTTAAAACTAGATGATGTTACAGTACATTTGTTAACGAATGGTTTCATACCAAATTATTTGTATTGGACAGAACACGGTGAGGTCCAACCCTCTATAGTACTCCCTGGCGCATCAAATAGTGGTACAAAAAATGACCCACTGCAAAGATATGTTGAAATGTGTTTCGATGCTGCTAGGTAAGAGGTAGGGGGTGAAATACCAAATGAATTTGAGGAGTAACCGAATCCTGATACCCATCAATTTTTTGACCTTCTGAATGAGTTTAATCAAGAGGTGTGGCCTGGATGTATAGATCATTCTCCACTCTTATTTTTGCAAGGTTGTTGAGCATAAAAAGTGATTACAATGTAGCACAAGATGGTCTTGATGAAATAATCCAATTGATGTCAGAAGTAATGCCTTCTGGTCATAAAATGCCAACAAATTTTTACGAGGCATAAAAATTAGTTAAAAAGTTGGGTTTGACTAGTAAGAAAATAGATTGTTGCGTAAGTGGTTGCATGCTATACTACAAAGATATTGCGGACACGGTAAATTGCAATTTCTGTAATGTTGCAAGACATCATGACAATGGGGGTCGTGTGCATGCAAAACAAGTCCCGGTAAAGAAGATGCATTATTTGCCTCTATTCCATGACTGAAATATCTGTATGCATCGTCGCATTTAGTACCATATATGCAATGGTATGTTGAGCATCGGTGACTTGACGGTGTTATGTGTCACCCAGCAGATGGGAATGCTTGGAAACACTTTGACGAAGTATAACCTGATTTTGCTAGTGACCCTAGAAATGTGTGACTTGCTTTGTGTGCTGATGGGTTCATGCAATATTCCCAATCTACCGTGTCATACTCTTGTTGGCCAGTAATCGTTACGCCTTATAATTTGCCCCTTGAAATGTGTATGACAATGGCATACATATTTTTGACATGCATAATTTTTGGTCTTAAAAATCCGAAAGTACAAATTGATGTATATCTGCAGCCACTAATTGATTAGTTGAAGGTATTGTGGGAAGACGACGTTTCCATGTACGATGTACATGCGGAACAAAATTTTATTATGCGTGCTGCATTAATGTAGACAATCAATGACTCTCCGGCTTGTGGAATGATGTCAGGATGGATGACCGCCGGTAAACTAGCTTATCCGTATTGCAGTGGTTACAACAAGGCATTTACGTTGAAGTACAACTGAAAGAATTCATGGTTTGATTGCCATCGAAGATATCTAGACAAAAATCATGAGTACAGAAGAAACAAAATTACTTCAAAAAAAATCTGATCGAGAAGGATCCTCCTCCTCCAAATCCTATCGGAGATGAGGTGTGGGATAATGTGACATGGTTGCTGAAAATAACAGAACAACCAAATATGGAAAAGCCATCTGGCTATGGTATCGAACATAATTGGACGAAACAAAGTATCTTTTGGAATTTACCTTATTGAAAACATCTCTTAATACGGCATAATTTGGATGTAATGCATATTGAGAAAAATATGTTTGACAATATTTTTAACACTGTTATGGATATACAAGGTAAGACTAAAGACAATGCAAATGCAAGGCTAGATATGCAAGAGTTGTGTAGGCGACCTGAGCTACAGTTGGTCCTAAAGCCCAATGGACAGTAGGGAAAACCAAAGGCGAAGTATACATTCAAATGTGAGTGGTTCGATCCCCAACCTCAAAAAGGCACTCGTATAGTACATCCAGAGTGCGAAATTATTGAAGTAAAACAATCAGGAAAGTATAGAAAATACGACCCTTTTATAGTCACACAATAAGCCCGGCAGGTATACTTTGTTAAGTATCCTGGGAAAATTCATGAAAAGATGCGATGACTCGCTATCATTAAAAGTAAAGTGACAGGCCGAGTTGATGTTGAACACGCATTGGAAGTCGCTTACCAAAATGGCGAGGGCGCAATTGTGCGAGACATCACTGTTGATGGCATCGTAGACTCTATGTGCAACCAAAATATGCCATTAATACCAGTTGATGAAGAAAAGCTTAATCAGGTTATACATACTAACGAAAAAGATAATGATAATAAAAAAGTTGATAGTGACGAAGATGAAGCGAGTGATGCCTAAATTAAGATGCGTTGTAACATGTAATATAGAGATTTAATAAATAAATATGTGCGTGATATATTTTATTGTGACTTAAGCGAATTAAAGTACATTATTGGATCTAATTTGATATATGTGTCATTCATTTACTTCGGCTTATAATAGTATTGTATTGTATATACGAACATGTATCGAGACATCAGAAAAGGGATTGGGCGTGGGGATGACCGTCCACCGTGGCTGCTCGACCCAGTATTTCATGATCTAGTCACGAATTGGGGCACCCCTACATGGAAAAAGAAGAGTGACCAGAATAGGGTAAATAAGAATGTCGGGGGAGGTTCGTTGCACGTCGGTGGGGCCAAATCGATTTATGAGCATGAAGCGGACTTGGTAAGTACCTTTTGTATTTATTTTTCACGTATTTAATAGATTTAATTCTTCTTTTAATTTATTCTTATTCTTGTAGGAGGAGAAGTTAAAGAGGTCTGTTCTTAAAAGTGAGCTCCTCCAGGATTGTTATACGAGGAAAAAAGATAAGGGGCCGAATATAAAAGCCAGCACATGGGTTCACCCGAAGCCACAACAAGTTCATGTAAATTAGATTTGTTTATTATATTCAAAGTTTGTCTTTAAATTGCTAACATACTTGGAATTACAATTGCAGGATAATTTTCAGAGTCTAATGCAGAGTCGTTCGGATATTCAGGATGCTAACTTTTCGGATCCCTCCACACAAGAAAGCATGAACGGGTTGTTTGATCAGGCTGTCGGTGAACCTAACAAGAAGGGCCAAAGGTATGGGAAAAATTATCGAAGTACATCGACCACCCGTTACGCCAGTTATTCTTCACCCGGCAGTTCGTCACCCCAGTCTGACCCGACGGTGCTGCAGTTACAGAACCAGGTCAATCAACTTTCCCAACAGAACACACAAATCATTGAAATGATGCCGCAGATGTTCACAATGATTTCGAAGAACACAGCGAGCGGCTCAAATCAACCCTCTTTTGCCTCTCCACCGACTCAATATGCCACCGATGACGAAGACGACAACTTCGATGAGGATGACTGTGATTAGTATGGATTTTCATTTCAAATTAATTCGGTTTTTATGTATGATGCAATATTCGACAGATTATGTTATTTATATATTTGGATAAATTGTTGGGATTTGTTACTATATATTTGGATTTTAATATATTCGATTTGTTGTTTATTTATCTATTTAGATTATGTGATTAGTACATATTTTAAATGTTTTTATTTTAATTGTGTTTATAACAGTGAAAAAATAAATACTTAAATTGGATATGTTTAAAAAAATTAATTATTTCGTAGAAATTCCACCAAAAAATTAATATTTTTTATTTTTAAATTTTCGGCAAATAATTAAATTTTTTTTAAAACATATTAATTTTTCGGCCGAATTTCGGGTAAAATTCCACCGAAAATATTTCAATTTTAAAATTTTAAATTAAAAAAGGACTCTGCCGGTAATCCGCTAAAAAATACAAAACTACAAGGGTTTTTTCCGCCGATATATTCCGCCGAAAATTTGCCGAAATTTCTGCTGAAATTTTGGTATTTTCTTGTAGTGCTTTTTGATTAAAACCGTTGATGAATGGTATGTATATTTACCAAATTATTAGTTTTTAACTAGTGTGTTCAAGTTATGTGAAATTTTGCTTATATAGTGCACGTTCTGTTGATAAAATACTATCTGCCAACCATATAAGACCCAAATTTTAGCAATAAAATTTGAAAACTACATGAACACCTCAAAAAACACAACAAATGAACACCAAAAATATTATTGTGATTGATGCTATAGAACTTAATATTTACTTATCAAAACATATAATATAAACTGTTTATAATGATTATCAAACAAGTGAGGGGGAAATGGTAATTTTTCATACATGAGGGTATTTCTTGTAATTTCACCATAACTCAGGGTGGTAATTATAATTTTCCATAATTTGAGTAAGGGTAAAAATAAGGTTATATCGATTCCATTACACTTAATATTGACCCCTCAAATTAGGGGGTAATGGTAATTTCCTAAATGTGGGGGTATTTTTTGTACTTTCACTATAACTCAAGGGTGATGAGTGTAATTCGTCCTAAAAATTATCTAAGAATATTTTAATAATTTTATTTTATTCATTCAGCTTCAAAAATAAAAAATTTCCTACTATATTTTATGCATCATTAAATTCAATATATATACACACTCGCACACAGATATACGTAATAACATATCCTTTGAAAATAAAAAAATTCTCAAAAAATTAGTTTTGAATATTTAAGTTACTTTAAAGAACTGAAAATTTTTATTGAAAATAAATCCATCATTATTTTTAGTTAAAAAATCAACAAATGTAATTTAATTAACACCTGAAATTGGGTCTTTTTTTTTTTGAAAATGAAAAAATTGATATAATGGATTTTATAGATTGACAAACAATTTCATAATTTTTAGGATAATAACTTATTTTAGGGGGTCTTCTATTGATTTTTCATAAGTTGTCCTAACGAATGCTTAATAGTTTCCGTTGGTTAGGTATCAATGTAAAAACAATGGTGTAACTAATGTATCATTTAGGACCATTGTAAAAACTCGTGTATTAATTTAATATACAGATCAATATGATTTTTACTCTCTCTCTCTCTCTCTCTCTCTCTCTCTCTCTCTCTCATACTTATTATCATTTTTATATGTACTTCTGTACGTCCACCAACTTATTGAATAGTCACCACTAGGTCTGTAACCCAGTGGGGAGGTTCAAATCGGCACTATTGAGGTATCGAGTTTGAGCCTTCTTATCCTCTCTCCTTTCCCTTCGGGTGAGTGTGTGTGTGACATTCCTATTGACATCTATAGGGTGTTTCGAATTGATTATATCAACAAAAAAAAAAAAAAAAACTTATTGGATAGTCAAATTTTGTAAAATGGGAAAAATATCAATTAGTTAGTAGATTATTTAATTTAGATGACTTAATTTCTAGAATTTTAAGGAATGTCATCAAGTTTTCTGAAGGCAAACATTTTTTTGCTCTCCAAACTTTCGTTAGCTCTTTATTTCGTTTTCTTTATTCAATAGCTTTAACTATTTTGTAAATGGGTTATGTTGTCGTTCTCTTACAAATTTGCATATATGATGATAAATGGGTTCCAGAAGCAACATTAATGTGGCAAAATATGTTATTAAACCTTATTATTGTATTTCTGTTATATATCGTTTAACCTAAAATTTAATTATTTATTACTATATTATTTTATGAAATTATTTCGTACTTCTATATTGATAACCACTTTAATTTTTAACTTATTAAATGACAATAAAAAAATCTCTAAATTTTAGTTTGAAATCATATTTCTTATTGGTAGGGCTGTTCTAAACCATTAATACATGAGCATAAACGATTTTACTTAATTATTTCCATTAAATCCATAAGTGTAAAAAAAAAGTTTAAAAGGTTGATTTAATTATATGTTAGAAATTTAGAAAAACAATTATAAATTTAATAATGCATGAGCTAAGATAAGAATTAAAACCCAAAAATAAATTACACGATACATAAATTAATAATTATCTCAATTTTTAATTTATTATTTTTAATTACTACTCTTTTTTCTTTAAGTTTATTATTTTTTCCCTGTTAGTTAACATCTCAAATTTGTAAATATTATAGTTAAATATGGTTTTAAAATTTTCCTTTATTGGATGAAAAGGTTCACATCTAATGAAGTAGGATATTTCTTTTATTAATTTGATGCAAAATAGCCACAATATGTTAATTAAAGTCCCCCCCCCCCCCCCACACACACACACCAAAAAAAAAAAAAAATAGTGATTTTGATAAATTTGTTCCAATTCAATAACCGAAGGTAGTTGGTAATAATATCTATACCATAGTTTGCAAGTAATTGCAAGTCATATTTTACCTACTTCTTGTTGACAAATCAAAGTAATAACAAAAAGTAATATGCAATAAGATGACTTGTTTCCTTTGGTATTTTTCAATAGACATAAGATAAAATCATCCAGAAACGTCGTAGTAAGTATATGTAGGAACTGCCTTATTGCATGGATAAATTGAAATAATCATGATATATTTATCACCACAACTTTCCAACTAATCAGAATCTTTCAAATTAAGAAGACAAGGAAAATGTTTTAAAACAAACAAGAAAAGGAAGAGAGAGAGAGAGAGAGAGAAAATATTTTAAAACAAACAAGAAAAGGAAAAAAGAGAGAGAGAAGGAAAATATTTTAAAACAAACAAGAAAAGGAAAAAAAAAAAAGAGAAGGAGAGAGAGAGAGAGAGAGAGAACGAGGAGGAGGAGGAGGAGGAGGAGGAGGAGGAGGGAGGGGGTGGGGGGGCGAGAGAGCAATTGGTATCTCCACGGCCGGCGTTTACCATCTTCACCCTACCGTACATTTTTATAATCATTACTACAATGCATCATTACAAAAAAAAGTAATATTATTGAAAATATGTAAAATTGCGAATATAAAAATTATTATCAATGATTATATATAACGACAATATATTCTACTTTATCACAATTAAGTTTTTTTGATGACAATAATTTTTATGTTGTCACAATATCACTCAATAGTGACAATAAGTAATATTTTAATTGTCACTATTAATAATTTAGTAATACACCTATAGTAACAACTTGGTAACACTAAAATTATTATTAGAATTTTGTGACAAGATTCAATTGTCACAATAAGTGTGTTGCTAATTGTCACTTTTGTACTATGTTGTCACCATTGACATTATACATATTATATTTTGTGACAACGTCAATTTGTTATCATCAAATATATATAATTAATGATAATTTTTTGATTATCACTTATTATATTATCATAAATTTATTTATTTTCTTGTAGTGTATATGCACCACATCTTCTTCATGAAAATATTACAAGATATGGATATTTTCTTGAAGGGTATATTATTTATTGTTTGCAAGCTCCTATGGATTCCAGCTACTCGTACAATCCAATATTTTATCCTAAGTATCATTACACTTCACCTTACAAACTACACAGGACTTGCAATTTACCCCATTCATGCTTCCTCCCCCTTTTATTTCTCCTCAGATATTGGGGTCATTAATGCCCTGTTTCAAATACTGGCAATCAAACAAAAGCTTTCCCAACTAGAAATAAACAGCGCATTGACAAAGCTTTGTATATACTTGATTCATGGTTAAAACTTAAAACATAAAAACATAAAAACAAGAAGCATTTTTATTTATTTATTCGTACATGTTTTTTTCTACCCAGATATGCACCAATGACCAACAAGAATGCCGTAAAAACACGTTACATGCGGATTAGCTAATCTAAGAATCAACTTAGAAACTAACAATCTATATCCTTTCATTGGCTCTTGAGTTCCAAATTCCGAGGTGTTGTAATCTAAGGTAATTTTCAGAAGAAAGCATAACAAATACACAATGAAAGAGCCACCAAGAAAGATTTCAGCGTGACGGAGCTTGGCATCTTGCCCTTATCCTTTCGAAAGAAAGCAGCATTGTACAATGGCAAATTTATCAACACCAGATCACTGCATAAAAGAACCTGCAAAGCCATGGTTTGATGAACGAATTCGAGTCCCCCAGCCTGGATCATTTTCGTAACTATCCCAGCAAAACAAAAAAGATTGAGCATTGCCAGTGATGATAATATGGTAAACATTGGGGAAGCAGTTCCAAACTCCATTTTCTCCTGCTCGTATCTCTGCAACACATCGTCATCAGTCACTTTGGCAGAGATTACGAATCCTGCATCAGAATAGCCCACCAACTTTAAGAAAGTGTCAATTGATGCAAAGAGATAAGAGCTTGTTCTCTTGTAAAGCCACATTCTTTGTTCATTCCACCAGCCTAAAATTGTCCCTCCAGACCAGAGATATTCAGCAAAACTATACATATGCTGCGCAACAATCACGTAGGCAAATGGAAGAAACCACAAGCTTGACACCTGAAAATTTTTGCAATCATTTGAAGTGAAAATGAAATTTAGCTAGAAGACATAGTTTATCCCCTAAACTATGGCATATGTAACAAATTGAAAAAATCTTCGACATTCTTGAAGTTTAACAATTGAATTTAAGAAAGTTTTTATATAAGTAATTAAAATAAAAATATAAATAAATAAATAAATAAAAACATAATTATACAAGGGTCATTTTTTGTTAAATGTAGAGAACACTATTTTGACAAGTCAACTTGGGTGGGGTAAGTGATGTTCTTTAAAATATAGGGGATGAGTGTTATATATGACATAGTACAGGCGTGGGGATGGGGGTGGAGGGGACTATAATTTATCCAAAAAAAAGATTTTCTTACTAAGATTCATGGATCAAATATAGCATAATTGCATCATGAGTGATATAGATGTCTACCTGTGGAAACAGTGGGATGCCTTTGAGTAGATAAAGGGAAGGAACAATTGAGTAGTACAATGTCGCGAAGCAATTGGGAGACCATAAGCAATATACACAATATCCCATTATGAGACCAAAATTTATCCTGCCAAGTGCATAATATACAGGGCTGTACTTTGAGAGTAAAATCTGCAAATCTCCTTCTGACCATCTCTTGTGTTGTACAAGTATTTGATCAAGGGTTGTTGCAGTTACGCCTAAGAAACCCTTTCTTTCAGGATTGAAATAAATGGATTTCCACCCGCGACATTGGATTGACAGGCCTGTGATAACATCTTCAACGGGGCAGCCATATTTTAAGCCTATCTGCACATAAATGACACAATCATCTCTGTGTGTGGTAGTAGAGATGTTAAATATTTATTGTGTATCTCTTTTAACAGCTTGACCTTTTAAATATGGTATTAGGGCTACAACAACAAGAGGTCATGGGTTTGAATTTCACTGCAACCTACTTGTGAAAAAGATTTTCACGTATAAGGCTTGAGAAAAAAGAGCACTCTCTGCACGTGAGTGTGTGCGTTAAAGATATCAAACATTTAATACGTTCACTCTCTAACAGTTTAAACTTTTCGATGAGACGGTAGTTCATAGTATAATATTTATATAAATAAAGATATATATGTTTGGGGAGTGGAGAAAGAGAAAGAGAAAAACCTCGCCGCCCCATTGAGTGTTTTTCTCAAATGTGCAACTTGCTACTTCTTTTATTCTTTCTTCCAATTCAGCAACACTTTCTTCAGTTCTAGGAGTATTACTTGTTTTCCGCTCAAACGTGGTTCCCTTTGTTAGCTTTCTTCCACATAGAGTGTCCCTTCTGTGAAAGCAGCCAGTTCCAATATATAGAGGCCCTCCATAACCATCCACACCACTTAATTCAACCTGTAAACCAAAAAAAAAATTAAAAATAAAAACTAATAAATATTTGAAGAAGATGCAAAATGAAGTACATAGTGTTAAGGGAGTGACATATAATGACATATACTAACCTCACAAATTACTAGCATTGAGCCTCCATAAAGGTCATTCTTAGTAAGGTTATGAAAGCTCTGTGGAAATTGAACATAAGCAATTTCATGTCCCTTCTCTTCATCCAAGAAGAAGCAGAGGGCATCTCTAATCGATTGTGAGTTATTAGAATACATGTCGCAATCCACATTTAGAATTACAGGTCCATTGCTGATCTCCGCTGACACCCTTATCTGCATAATTCAACATCAAGATAATAATATTTAACTTTCAAATCAAGTTTCTCTTTTGAAGGACTGCAGTTCTCATAACTCTAGATATATGAGCTCACCAATGCATTCATAGCACCAGCTTTGAAGTTGTGAAAGTGTTGGGGTCGCTTCTCACGAGCCAAATATACCAAAGTCGGAAGTCTACAACCTCCAGTATCCTTAGCTTCCGTATCTCTTCCATCGATCAGTATCTGCTAAAAAAGAATATGATGATGTAAAAATGTAAAATGTTGATATCATCATACAAAGTAGCACGACATAAGCCAAAAGTCATACATTGGAAGAATCTTGGTTAATCGAGTGAGTCAAATTTTCTAGAAACAAAAATTTAGATGGAAAACAAGTAAACCGGACTGTGTTTGTTCACCTACTTGCAGTATAGCATTGTGATCATTTGGAGATGAAAATGGATCCCACTTAGAAAATCCTGTGTGTTCCGAGAGGGTATTTTTGGGAATCCTCCCGAGTTTCCTTGCAAGTTCAATCCTATTCTCCATGTCTTGGTACAGTTTCTGCAGAATAACATCAAAAAAATGATCCCATCATTCAGCTATATATGTCTCGATCCACAAGGGAAGGGAAATTATAATCCGTACCGAATTTCCATACCTTGCTCGACCAAACCAGTTTTAATTACGTGGCAAGTATTTTACACTTACCCTTTGAATGGTCAATAATTTATAAAAAGTGACCAATCACTGGACAAGTGCAATACACTTACTATATGATTTGTTGGGTTTGGTCAAATAAGGTTCGGATAAGAATGTCAAATATCAAATGTCAATACTGACATTCATTTTCTCAAATTGTACTTCTCTTAACTGGTCTCGGTTCACAAAACTTTGCAATCTTGGATCACATCCAAAAGTAGGATGTCTACAAGTAGGGTTTATGTTAAATCAAAGAAATTCCAACTTGAATTCGGTAAGCTATTTCAATACTATAAATATTCAAAATCAAATCAATCTATTGAATATTTTAATTGATTTAACATTTTAAAATTTCAGATGGGGATTTGGATTAAAACCGGCCCCATTGGCGTCACTATTCAAAGGTCACCAAAAAAAAAAACTAAATCTCACATCTTTAAGTTGAATTTGTGAATACCTTGACCGAAGCCAAATGTTGAGCCTCATACTCTTCTAATTTCGTAGACTGCGGCCTAAAATGGGCTTCCGGTGATCGCGGTTCCACGTTAAATTTCTTACAATGTGGTATCCAATGCTTAGCAAATTCCGAGGCCTCCAAAAGGGCATAGAATGTCAGCTCCGATCCACCATCATCGGAGAGATACACAGATAATTTCTCCGGCGGGTAATCGTAAGCCATCACTGATAGAACAGTGTTGATCACCAGCATTGGTGGCTCTATTTTAGGATCAGCTGTGCACACAAATATGTCTACACTTGGCAAATCATTCTTGTACCTGTTAATCAAAAACTAAACTATTTAAGACATGACAAGAAAATATTCTAGTAATTCCTAAAGAAAACACAAACACACACACACACACAGAGTGGCGGAGCTTGGGGGGTTGAGGGGTGGAGTGTGCAGTCAGCCCATAAAATTCATATCCAACTAAATTTTATATATTTTTTTTTTTTAAAAAAAAATTTAAACCCCCCTTTCCCCCCAAAATAATAGAAACAACTTTGATATTTTATAAAAAATTGATCTCATTCCGAATTCCGAAACAAAAAATTTCTAGCTCTGCTCCTTCACACACACACACACACACACACACACACCACAAAAATTAGACCTTTGTGAGAGCCTATCTTTGAAGGTTTGGCGATAAATCCTGTTCCAACGAGGAGCCTGACAGATGATCCAGTAAAATCCAAACCACAATTCAGCTCCAAACATTCCAATCCAAACAAGCCTCTCATTTTCAGGAACATGAGTTGCTCTGTAAATCCAAATGAAAATGGCTCCCACAAATATTGAAGTTGCAAAGAGTTTGTAAACTAAGCTGCCCTTTGCTTTCTTGGTTTCAAATAATGGGGCATAAGAATTATTTGCCATAATTTTTTCTGTGATTGTTCCCATTTCCTGTGAAGCCGTCCCTCTCTGTCTCTCTGTATATATAGCAGTTAATGATAAAATTAACTGGGGAAAGAAGAGGAAAAAGTCGACCTTTCTTATCAATTGCAAATGAAGAAGTTTTGTTCAAAGTAATCTTTCTTATTTTATTATTTTTGTTTTGCAGCAGGCAAAAGCTTATAAAAACACTCGGTGTATAATTTTCTTACATTTCTTATCTTTAATATGAATTCGTCTAGCGAAGTTACCGATATATTGTCGTCTTGTATTTGAAATTGACGAGATATTATATAATTCAAACTGAATTTGATCCAATGATTCTATCGAGGCCGCGAGATCTTTTTATGTTACCCGACCTAGATTTGTATATGCACCACTAGAGTCAAAGTCACAAATTTTTATCTGTGGAATAAGGGAGTGAACGAGTCAATGTCTCTGTTTCTCTGTTGCGTGTGTATTGATGTATTACACTTTTTCATTTTTTTTTTAGTCATAAAATTCTTTATGAGAATTGAGATTGACAAACAAACTAAAGTATTTTAAAAGATATAAATTACTAAAATACATTTCAAAGAGACAATTTTTCATTAGTAATAGTCTTTCATTTTGTAGATATATGATTCAAATTATTTAGAAAAGCATATGTATGTTATGCATGTTAAACCAAGAGATGAATTAACATACTAACTTCAACAGCTATTTCATTGTTTTTTATTCTACTTTAGCAATATTCAAAAAGTACGTAGAATCTTACTTCCAAAAAAAGATATATATATTCTTCTCTAATTAATATAATGGGAACTCATATATATACATATATATATGTAAAATGCAACTTTAATTTCGCTCTTATATTATTAATGATACTGCAGTAGGGCTGTAAACGGATACTAAACGGAGCGGATATGCTGTATCCGTATCCGTATCCGATTAAATTTTACCGTATCCGTATCCGTATCCGAATCCGTCGGATATTCGCAACCTATATCCGAATCCGCATCCGACGGATATTTTGCGAATTCGGATATATCCGAATCCGTTTAGTATTTTTTTAAATATAACATAATTATGAATTTTTGGATATCCGAATATCCGAATCCGCTAATAATTATCCGAATATCTGTTTAGATATCCGAATCCGTTTATCCAAATATTTGATTGGATATCCGAATCCGTTTATCCGAATATTTGATTGGAAAAAGAGTTTAATAATACAAAAAATTCCATGAACAGACGTAGAAAGCAAGAATAAATTGATGCAGTTAAATGAAAGAACTGATTAAAGATCACAGCCATGGGAAACAGTCATCCGGCAACTCTGGATCTAAATCCAAAACAAAAGAATAACACCCCTTTAACCCAGCCGCGCCTCGCCCCGCCCCTCCTCTCCTTCCCCCGGCCGTCGCCACGCCACGCCGCGCCTCCGCCAGTCGCCGTGCCTTGCCTCGTCTTTCTACCGTCGTCTGCAACATGGGGAGGGATTGAGAAAAGGGGAGGGATCGAGGGGGAAGAAGAAAGAGAGAAGAAAAAAGAGAGAAAGAGAGAGAGACAGAGAGGAGAATGAGGAGAACAAAGAGAGAGAGAGAGAGGGATCTGGAAAAAGAGAGAATGAGGAGAACAAAGAGAGAGAGAGAGAAGAAAAGAAAAGAGAGAGAGAGAGAGAGAAAAGGAGAATTTTTGAAAAGAGCGAGAGTGAGAGACAGAGAGGATAAATCTGGAAAGAGAGAGAGAGAAGAAATCAAGCTGTTATTTTTTTTTAATTTTTGATTTTTATTTTTATAATTTTTATTTTTATTATATAGAAGTATTGTAATTTATTTTGTTATAATTTATTATATAGAGTCTTTTTATTTTATGCAATAGCTTTGATTTATTATAATTTAATAATTATTACATATTTATGACGTCACACCGATTGATAATTTAATAATTATTACATATTTATGTTGTTCAAATTAGAGGTCTCAAGCTCGAATCTTGAGTGTAGCGAAATATATGTATATTTTTTTTTTCACTTGATGCTAATTATTAAAGAAAGATATTATTATTATTATCATATTTTTACTTATATAATAATTAATAGTATAAAATAAAATTTATATGCATAGCAAATAGCAATATAGCATATACTCATTGACATAAGTAAAGTTGACATATTATTCTTTTATTTCATTGTTGAATTATGAATATTTGAGACAATTAGAGTGTTTTATTTATATTATTTAAGGTATATTTTATCATTATTGTTTATTATAATTAATATAATATGTATTACTCGTTTAATTTATTCTTAAAGTATAAAATAAAATTTATAAACATAGCAAATATACAAATATGAATAATCTATTAAAGCACATCAAAAGTAAGAAGATATTAGTATATTTTATCATTAATGCAATTAATATAATTCATATTATTCATTCCTATTTTTCTATTTATTCTTATAATGTATATAAATTAATAAATAATCTAATTAAATCATATAAAGGATAAGAAGAGATAAGGTTATAATAATAATAATAATAATAATAATAATAATAATAATAATTTAATATAATTTATCGAATACGGATAACGGATATAAGTACACGGATATATCCAACGGATATACAATCGGAGCGGATATTAAACGGAGCGGATATCTAATTACCATATCCGTATCCGTTTATTACTCGGATACCTATAATCGGATACGGATATATCCACTTTAAACGGATGCGGATAATATACCTCGTAAACGGATACGGATGCGGACGGTAATCGAATTTTCGGTTTTCCGTTTACAGCCCTATACTGCAGTAACTTTCAAGCATTGATTTCTTCCTTGTTGTTTTCCTTACAACTTCTCTATTTTTTAAAATTTTTTTATTTTTTGGTTAGGTTACAACTTGCCATTGTTGTTCCTCTTTTTTTTATCACAAAATTTGGCAAGCTAGAGCATTCCCGTCTGTTGCTTTTTTTTTTTTCTTTCTTTTAATGTTGGATACTAATGTCTTGATTTTTTATTTATTTTTTCTTTTGTACTTATACCTTTTTAAGTTTATTTAAACTTACCTTCATAGTATAGTTATTTTGTATTTTATTGGGAGTATATCTCATGATATTTTTTATCATTTATCTAAACATATTTTTATCAAACATATTATTTTACTATTTAGCAGCATAAAAATAATATTTTCATTTCATGAACGAACAATAAAAAGCATGGATCAAATTAGCAAATATTGAATGACAAATGTATATATAATTATCAAATAGAATTATCAAATGTTGAACAACTAACTTCAATATATTTTGAAAATAGAATTCATCGCAAAGTTTCTTCTGAAAAAGATTAGATAATAATATAATATAGGAAAAATTATATTTTTAGAACTGTATGTTGCATTGACTTGAAATTTAGGACACTAAATTTGTCCTCCTTCAATTTTAGAATACTAATTTAACAATTTTGACACATTGAAGACCTCCAGCATAAATTGGCCAAAGTTTATTTACATGATAAAAATTTGCCTGTGGCACAAAATTTGACCAGAATCCGACCGTTAATACTGACATGGCACAAGAAAATAAAAAATTTAAAAAATAAAGACAAAATCTACGTACTTATTATTTATATAAAATATAAATTAATTAAAATAATTCTAAATCGACCCAAGCACCCCCACCCCCACCCACCCACTAAAAATTCTTGGAGTGTAGAAAAACAAAAAAAAAAAAAAAAAAAAAGGAAGATGAAAACACACAAACCCTCTAAAATTCATTTGAATCTTCAAATTGAATACATGGCTAACTTGCCCGTAGTGTAAGGAACACATTAATGGGAAAAAAAATTGAGAAAAATGGTCAGAGGCGGCACAACCACCGTGCTTGGTCATCGCAGCGGTTGCACCGCCTCCGGCCATTTTTTATCGAATTGTTTTTTTATACTCTTGTTCGTCATTCCATAGGCAACTTATCCATGTATTCAATTTGAGAATTTGATCCCATTTTGATAGTGTAATCTTTTTGTAAATGTGTGTAAATGTGTTTTTTTCTTTTTTGTTTTTTTTCCTACACTTGTTTCGTTTTGTTCTGGAAATAGGGGTGGGGGTGGGGGTGCGGGTGCGGGTGTGGGTGGGGTAGGGTTTCCTTTTTTTTTTGTTTTTTTTTTTTTAAAATAGTTGCCAAGTTATAGTTTTGCCTCCAACTTATTCTATTTGGCATATCAGTTCATTTAAAAAGCACATAAGCCTCACATAAGTGCTGACATATTAAACAATTTCAATTGTTTCGTCAAAGATGTCACTTTCCGATTCATTTTGTCAAATTTCCGGTTACATTGCACATTTCAAGGCAAAAAGTCATAAATGTGTCAAAAATATTAAATTGATGTCCTAAAATTGAAGTGGGATAAATTAATATCATAAATTTTAAATCAGTGCAATGTATATAGTTCTAAAAATGTAATTTTTCCTATAATATAATAGAATATTGCATTATGTATATGATATAGTATAACTAACATACAATACAATTTATGGTATAACAAAGTCAAGCTATATAGATTTGCACGCAATATATGATTAAAAATAATAAAGACCGACTCTTCATTAATTAATACTTAATTAACATAAAAATTTTAGAGGATTTCAATACATACAAATATATATAAACATGTTACAAGCAGTTATTAGAAAATTAATATACTATTTTTTAAAATAATATTACCAATTCACTTAATTGTTACTTAGAGTGATTTGTATTACTAGTTTCACCAGTAATATGTTCTATTAAGAATGACTTAATACTAGGATCATTAGTATGTTTTAACAAATCTAAAATTGAATTTGATTTAATCATGTTAATTTCAAAGTCTTTAAATTGTGAAATCAAGTGATAAAGTTCATCATTATCTTGATTCTATTTTTCACAAGGTTCATTATTCTGACATGGTTCACATTGACTTTCATTTTCAGAACTAGAAAATTCAATTTGGTCTAAAACATTTATGTTTTTATCAGTTATGTTTGAACTACTGATATCACTTTCACTTTTAAGTTCAGATTCAGAAACAAGCAATATTTTACATAAGGAATCTTTAAGATCTTCATCAATATTTAAAGCATGAATTTTTTGTCTAACTCTGCAATTTTTAGCATAATGTCCTATTTTCCCACATTTAAAACAGGCATTGTTATTTTGATACTGTGTTTTTGTAAATTTCTTAAATTTTTTCTTTTTAGGTTTAGGTTGTGGCTGAGGTAATTGCTGAGCATATTGCTGTTGCTTATACCTTCTGCTTTCACGTTTTTTTCTTTTATATTCATAATAACCAGCAGATTTATGCTTTTTCTTTTTCTTAGAGATTTTATCTATTTGGGGATTTTTAGGAATATTCATTCCAAATTGATCACAAAAATCTCCTAATTGTTTTTTATGCAACATATTATGTTTCTGAACTTGTTGATTAAGTTTAATATCATTACAAAGGTTTAATCCTTCAGTTATGCAGGCACTAATTAATTTACCATAAGTATAATTACTATAATGGACATTTAAATCATTACCTCTTAAGGTTTTTCTAACTTTTTCAGCAAAAAGGGGAGGAAGACCATCAATAAACTTAGACTTCCAATGGTCTGAATTACTTTCAGGTAATTGAAGGACTCTACTTAAGAAAACATCTTTATACCATCTAAAAGAGCTTAAGGTATTACAACGCATATTTTGTAATAAAGTTCTTATGGTCTCAGAATTATCTGACCATCTTCCAGTAAAATGTTCAAAAATATTAATCAAAAGTGTATAAACAGCATCTTCTATCTGTTCATTGTTTTCTATCTTAGTATTACTAAGCATTTCTTGTCTTAAGTCTTGTGTAAGATAATTATCCCACCATCTTTTAAGTTGACCAGTAAAACCAGCAATTATCATAGAAGCTATTGATTTATCTGTATT
The DNA here is from genome assembly GCA_026212405.1 of Petrea volubilis. NCBI lineage: Eukaryota > Viridiplantae > Streptophyta > Magnoliopsida > Lamiales > Verbenaceae > Petrea > Petrea volubilis. The sequence goes on from CM047881.1 coordinate 18,068,960, forward strand.
ACCATTTGTTTTACAAACAGTGTTGTACATTAACATTCTGTGGATTAAATTGGCTATCTGATTTATAGTATAACCATCTATATTCCACTCATAAATATGATTTCCACTATAACTAGTTGTATTAACAAATTCTTGTTCTTCATAAAGAACATCCTGAGGGGTAGGTCTAGGATAATAATAAAATCTTGGATTTGGTTTATCAGCATACTTATTAGAATATGATTTCCTACCATATTTACCAATCTTATTGATTTCATCTCTTATGATAGAAGCATAATCAGAATCTGGTTCTTTAAGTTTATCTGAAAACTCAATAGTATTTAAATGTAAATCTTCAAATTTCTTATTTAGAAGTTTTTCAAATTCAGTAACAGCAGTAAATTTGAAATTCTTAATTTCAGGAGGAGGCTGTATAGTTGGAATAGAAGAAATACTAGATTCAGCTTTACTAATGTCTTCTTTTTCTTTTTCAATTAAAACTTTGTTTATTTTCTGAGTAACTCTATCAGTTTTTGAAAGGAGTTGATCAATTCTATTAATAGCTAAATTAATTTGCTCTCCAAGAATTATCAAATATAAATTTGAATAATTCTGTTGTTTAATTAACTTATTAAAAAGTTGAGCATTACTCAAAAGAGATTTTTCTTCTACAATTTTTTCAAAAGCATTATACTGTCTAGATTGATGATCAGTTATGATTTCAAAAGTACCTTGTGGTGGATATATTCTAGTAACAATTTTATGTGGAGAAATTTGAAAATTTCTTTCCAAAACAGAAATTTTATATTCTAAAGTTTCATTTATTTTATAAATAAACCATTGAACAAAAGGTATTATTTCATTTATATTTGAAAGATGTTTATAATATTCTTCAGAAATTATTTTTAATTCTGAAATATTAAAAGTTTTATAAAACCATTTTTGGAAATTATTCCACATAGGAAGATTAAATTCATCTTTACATTTTTGTCTTGCCAGAGAACCTGGACTAAAATCAATTTTGGTGTAAATCATTAGGGAACCTTTTTTTTTTTTTTTTTTTTAACATGGTAACCCATTTCAGTTAACGTTGGATCGATTTCATCGATTTTCTTAGTTGGTGAGACAAAATTATCTGAATCAATTTTCAAATTCTTATATGGATCATTCAAATAGATTGTTGAATCCAAAGATTTATCAGATCTAGATGGACTATCACTTTCATCATCTTTTTTAATTTCAGAAAGTCTTGAAGTTGAAGACCTTGAAGGAAATTGAAGTTGATAAGGCTTCGGTGAAATAAAAGAGTATCGAGATTGACTCGATTCTGGTCTTAAACCCATTCTTGGTAAAGAAAGTTGTCTTTTAGGCATAGTTATAAAAACATTACCTTCTTGAGTTTGTTGAATATCAGTAGGTTGGTCTGAAATATTATTTAGAACTGGGGCAGCTTTTTCCATTACCCAATTTTCAGGAAATTCAATTTCATTCCATTTTATGGCTCTTCTAGTTGTAATATTAGATTTACTAAAATTAGACTCAATTACTATTGTTTCATTTGCCATTTTATCTTGTTGTCTACACTGAGGATTAAGTGTATGCAGTGTTTCATAATAAATCCTGTAACAAATACAGATTACTTCTGATCCAGGCGCATAATTATAACCATGGGTTTTAATATTTAAAGTTAAAGCATCAAAGATATTACTATCTGTGAAAGATAGTTGCAAATTAGGAAAAACATTAAAATAAACTGGGCCATGAGCCAAGCTACTTTCTATGATTCCCATTATAGATTGATCCCAATTAAGATTTCTACCATCTCTTAAGACTGCTAAGAAACTCTCAGGTAAACCTTCTAAAGTTAAAGGTTTAAAGGCTATTTGGACAAGTCCTATATGTAGGAACTTATATAGATTCCTATATCGTCCTAAATCTCTCTCATTAAGAAGATGTAAAATCATTTCATCTTTATTTAACGAAATAGTTTCTTCAGTTGTTTTAACAACTTGTTTCCATGAAAGTTTATCTAAAGCACCTATTTCATAAACTTTATTTATGTTCATCTTAGGGATAGACCATTTGTTTAACAAATCTAAGTCTTGAGGTAATTCTACTTCATGGCAAACACTGTTTTTAACAGTTTGTTTATCAGATCTAAATATGTTTTTCAACATAGAGATGCAATAAAGGCGTATGTTAAAAAATATCTCCATTAAGTCAATCAAATGACATGGCTCTGATACCATCACGGCAGGACCTTCTTCTTGCATTGGGATGTTTTACAAATAGACTATGAATCTGTCGTCATTTTGTGAGGAAAACTTTTACAAAATTAATTCTAGACCTGTCTTTGATAATAAAAATTAAAAATCAAATAAATATTAGAGATATGGATGTCAGAGAAGAGATGGAAGAGTAGAAAGTGACATAAATAATTTACGATGATCGGTAGAGAGGAGAGACAATAGTAGATAAGAAAAAAAATTAAAGGTTAATTTAGTCAATTCACTTAATAGAATCAAAGGTAGTTGACATGAGAGCTTAGTGGTTTATATATAGTAAAGATAATGGACTATCCATTTTTGTTTTAGTCTTCTCCTATTTCATTATGTTGTTCACTTCGTATTTTGGTTATACTTTTTTTTTTTTTTCTCCTTGTTGGTTCATGACTCAAATCTATGGAAAGATATGGTAAAACGAAAACAAACAGACCAAGAATATGTATAAGAAAGACAAAAAATATTAAAAAAGTTTGAAGCGACTCCACTGGGGATCGAACCCAGAATCTCTAGGTTCCGTAGACCAACGCCTTATCCATTGGGCCATGGAGTCATGAGGGCCCTACCAGGTTCGAACCGGTGACCTCTTGATCTGCAGTCAAATGCTCTACCACTGAGCTAAGGACCCTCTTACTTCACTTAAAAGAATCAAAGGTAGTTGGCATTAGGGCTTAGTGCTTTATATATGGTAAAGATAATGGATTTTCCATTTTTGTTTTAGTCTTCTCTTATTTCATTACAGTGTTCGCATTGTATTTGGTTTTCTTTTCTTTTCTTTTTTCTCCTTCTTGGTTCATGACTCAAATCCATTGAAAGATATGGCGAAACGAAAACAAACAGGCCAAGAATATGTAAAAGAAAGACAAGAAAAATATTAAAAATTTGAAGCTACTCCACTGGGGATCGAATCCAGAGTCTTTGATTCCGTAGACCAACGCCTTATCTGTTGGGCCATGGAGTCATGAGGGTCCTACCGGGTTTGAATCGGTGACCTAATGATCTACAGTCAAATATTCTACCACTCAGCTAAGAATCCTCTTAATATTTAATATTTAGTATCAATAGTATGTATATTTTACTTAATCCGTCAGAGGCAAATAGTTTCAAAATTCACATTCCCTCAAATTCAGCAAAATTTGCCAGTAGATCTATTAGATATATTAGGACTGTCTCGTCAAAATTGTATCAAAAATTAAGGAACAAAACACTATAATTCATCACTTTCTGCTTCTCTTCTAATTGTAGTTAGGTGCAACGAAATTGTAAAAGGCAATATCTGATATACCAATAATGAACAAAGAACAATGCAACAAATCATATCCTTTAACTTATTTTGTGAAAGACTGTGAAAAAACTTAAACCAATTAAAAGGGGCATATGGATTTGTAAATTTATCTTCTAACTTCTTAGTTTTTTATATGATTAATAAAAAAACAGAAATTTAAGTTGATGTTTTTGCCATATTAAGTGTTTTCATATTTGTATTTCATTAAGAGACTTATTTTTTTACGAGATAAAAATAATAATAAATTCTTTAATTATCACTAAAATCAATAATATTGGGGATAGTTTAGTCCAATCAAAAATTTTAAGAAACTCTAATCTTTTTCACATTTTTATAATAGTGTATATATATAGATTTATATATATATTCAAGGCCCTTTTGGATGGGCCTAAAATAATGCTTTTTAAAGGGTGCTTTTTATAATTTTTTTTAAGTCAAGCAGTTTCAAGTTTTCATGTAGTAGATAAAAGTAGGAGTATGCAGAAAAAACCAAAATCGAAACCGAACCAAACCGGCCGAAAACCGAAAGTAAGGCCTGCTCAATTCGATTTTAATTTTTTTTTAAAAATTTGATTTTCGATTTTTTGATTTTAACTGCGGTTAAATCGAAAACCGCAAATATTCGGGTTTTGATTTTCTGTTAACCAAGAAAACCAATTTTCTCTAAGTCACAATATAAAAAATACTTATTTAATAATAATAATTGATTGGTCAAGTTTTGTGACTTTGTGTCCCAATTCTCGAACTCTCAAACTCAAAGACCAAAGTTAGTAAGTCTCTCTCTCCCTCCCCCACCCCCGCCCCCTCGCCCCCTCTGTTTTCACTCTCTAGTCCCTCCTGCTGCTCTTGCTCACCTACTGGTTTTTGCTTCTGCTACATGCCTGCTGCTCCTGCTCGCCTCGCTTGGGCCCGACGCCATTAGGCTGCGAAGACTCTTTGAAATAGATTCTTCTTTGCAATTATTCTTTAATTTGAACCCTGCTGGCAATTTTTTTTCTTTTTTGGTTCTTTTCGATTTTTTTTTTGGTTTTTCAATTTTCATGGGTTTTGGTTCTCAGATTTTCAATTTTTTTGGTTTTCTTGGTTTTTTTCATTGTTTAACTTATATTGTTTTTTTTTTTTTTGATTTTTTGGTTAAAGCCGAACAAACAAAAAACTGAAACTGAACGAAGGGTTTCGGTTCGGTGTTCGGATCTCAATTTCGGAAAACTGAATTGTTTGGTTAACCGAATCGGAAAAATCAAACCCGTGGTTTTAACCAAATTCAGACCCCTAGTTAAAAGTACTTTAAAATGTATTTTTATTTAAAGCTTTCTTGAAATAGTTTTTTTTTTTTAAAAAAAAAAAATCCTTTTTGGGTTTTTTTAAATTTTTTTTTATTTTAAAAAAATCCATTCAAAAATAATTTTTTTTGCTCTAAAATACTTTTTATTAGAAAATATATACTTTTTGTCAAAATATAACCTCATTCATATAAGCTCTTAATCTCGGCCCAAAAATGAAAAATTTTGGTCCTGAATGTAGCCAAGTCGAATTTGTTGTACAAATGAGACTGACAGTATGAATAACAGGACAAAGTAGAGCTAGTCCTATAAAAATCGTTTACTTTCCTAGAAAGGTTAACCCCAGCTTATTTAGCCGATGGTTTAAATTCTTGTTTGGGGTTGGTTAGCTTAAGGTTAGCTTGAGTTTACTTTACTGGTTTCTCATTGGTAATCCAACCTGGTTTTGTTCACTTTTTCTTTTGTCAAAATTGGTAATTTTACAATCTTGTCCTCATCATTTAAAAACCCAATACGAAGACAAAAATCCCCATGGAAATCTTGTTCCAGTTGCTCAAAGTCGTTGTGGACGGTGGAATGCTTGAAAACCTTTGTCCCAAGGCAAAATCATATATTCAGCACGAGAAAAGAAAAAAAATCCGTATGCCCACTTTTAAAAAAATCGAACTTGGAAATGAATCAAACTTTTGGCTTGATTTCTCCACAATTATGAACTCTAGTAGCACAAGTACGTCGATCATCTGGATTCCGAGTAATAATCCTCAAATTCATAATATTATAATAAAAGAAAAATACATTCAACAGAAAACAAAAAAAAAAAAAAAGAAAACACTTTCCCTAAAACTAAAATAGAAAAAGACACGACCTTTTGAGCTAAAAATCTGATGATTTAGACATAAAAGAAAAATGAGAAATTATAAGTAAAGATGGATCAGAAAAATAAGCCTTTTTGAACAAGAACGGGAGAAAAAAATTTCAGAAAGCGACAAAGAATCAGATCTCCATCAAAAATTTCAGCTTCGAATCATCATGTGACCGATTCATCACCTCCATCTCAACAAAATTTGCATAAAAAAATAAACAATCTGACCAAAAAAGGAAAAGAAGAGGAAGAAGAGGATGGAGAGAAATAATCACCGGATCTGATAGAGTAAAACGACAAATAATCCGATCTCCATCCAAAAGGCTGAATGAAAATAAAAGGGCAGAGTGAAATTCATCACAATAGTAATTTGAAAGGGCAGCATCGAGTAATTGGAGCGAAATAGAGAGGGCATTCATGTAAAAAAAGTGGGCCAGTTATGGATAGTTTACTCTAACCGTCCAATTTGGTGGCCTAACATAAGCAGCCATAAACATGTCCAAACACGGGCCTTCGCGTTAATGGGTGTTTACAGCACTTTCGAAGTAAGTGTGTGATAATGGAGGTTAATTATAGCAAACTGTCAATAACCACCAAAGTAAACGCCTTATGTAACTAACGACGCTAAAAATGTCGGTGGTGACATAAGATGGTCCCACTGCTCGAAAAATAAACAAATCTAGGACTTTCCGTATTTACTATCGGCCCTTTTGTCCTATTTTCCCCGGCGTCTAGTAATTTATTAATCTAAATTTGGTTGTTCTCTTTTTCCTTTTTTTTAAAATACAATACTCTTCGTGATATGTATAATTATTTGAAAAACTATTATATTTTAATTAATATTGCTATTTTTTCTTCAAATAATAGAATAATAAAATAAATCTTCCACTCAATAAGTAATGCTCAAACACCTTTTCACCTTTGGGAAAAAAAATTTATTTTGTCCTTTTTGGGCTGCTTGATTTTCAAAATACCACACTTGTGGAAAAAAAATTTATTTTGCCCTTGACTGAGCTTCCAGAGCTCGGTCTTACTGCGCATTGCAGCCTCGGTGTCAGCTAAAATAATAAAATATTAAAAAATTGTTGACCGAGCTTTAAGAGCTCAACCAACCTATTTATTTTATTATTATTTTTTTGTTTTCAAAAATGTTGATCGAGTTTTAAAAGCTCGGCCAACCCATTTTATAATATTTTTTATTTCAAAAATGTTGACCAAGCTTTAGGAGCTCAGCCAATCTTTTTTTTTTTTTTTTTAAAAAAAGGTTGGCTGAGTTCCCCAAGCTCGGCCAACCTTTTTTTTTTTTTGAAAAAAATATTTTTTTTTGTACACGAATGTTTCAAGTTGAAATGTTGGCCGAGCTATTAATTGTACACATATTTGAACAAAATAGATTTAATTGTACTCAAAATGCGATCATATTATTTATATCCTGATTTTCACTAGTCTACGACGTAGATGGCGTATCGGGCGACAAAATTTGTAGCTGAAAAAGCTGGGATGAATAGTATGATCGAACTGTCAAAATGCGATCATACTATTCATATCCTGATTTATCACCAGTCTAGGTATACCAAGCTACAAAATTTTGAATACTTCGATGAATTTTGCAAATATATGTTGAACATTTCGAATGTTGCAGGCATACTATTCATCAATAGTTTTTGCAGAGATACTATTCATCAATAGTACATATTTCAGTGCTACTATTTATCAATAGTACGTATTTCAATGATACTATTCATCAATAGTACGTATTTCAGTGCTACTATTCATTAATATCATATATTGTTGTCATACTATTGGTGAGCTCAGCCAGCTTTTTAACAGTTTACGGCGTAAGGAGGCGTACCAAGCTACAACACCTGTAACTGAAAAAGCTGTACAACACCTAGTTTGGCCTACTACGACGTGCTCCACCACGACTTGGATGTGGATCGCTTGTTGCATCTACGAACACAAGTGCATCGAATGTATGACCAGTTATTCCAATATGTGCCCTGGCCACATTCTTTAACATCCTTGGTAATCTGCAATATATGGAACATTGTGTCGCATAGCTTCTAATCGAATATACTATAAAGTCTCCAACTGACATCGTGTTGGAAAAAATATTTATTACTTAATATTTTTCATGAAACAAGAAATACTAATTTTATTCAAGCAATGTTTAAAAAGACGCTAACCATGACATGCCATGCTGACGGATTGGAAGGTTGATAACCATTTCCTAGTGAATACCCTTGTGGTGGACTGATTTGACAAATAGTATGACTCATATATAATTCCAAATAACCGCCCTCAACATGTGATACCCCCGAAGAGATTGGGGCCCTATTAACAACGAAGTCGTGGACATTATTCTATATCTCTGTGTAATTAGTGTACGCCAATCCCCAATCCTTAGTTGAATTAGGACCCCTTCTATCTATTCTTGGCAAATTTCTCTCCGTCGTAGCAATGTTAGGGGGAATATTTTGTCTCATCATTATGCTTGAGATAAGTCTTAAGGTCACACATCGGGTGTATCAAAAGACAGCTTCTGCTGATGAACAATTAGTAATTCGGTGGTTTCGGAGGCAATTTAGAATCGCTTTTACAATAATACGTGAAGACATAATATCCGGGTCATTTGAAACAAATCCCAACAACTTATCACATTTTTCTAACCAATTCGTTCCCCCCATATACATGACCCACCAAAGGATTGCCCCTAAAGGGCAATGCCCACAGGATTTCAATTTCCTCTAACATCACAGTGGCTTCGCCAATCGGAAAGTAAAACATTTTTGAGTATAAGTAGTAATAAGCGCATGGTCTATCTCGATATGAGCATGCGTGAGCACTCTATAAAATCTCATCCCATAAAGCATTTGCAGCATATTAACGTGTAATGTGTGTTCCTCAATAATTTTCAAAATTTTACGTGCATCACCCTAACATCCAATGGCTCAATCTCGTCGTCTCCTCTTATTAATTCGGACCTACGATTGTCCTGTTCATGTAGCACATCCAAACTCTCAGGGCCACACAACTGACGACGAATAGACATACCTCTCGAAATAAGGTAAACAAAAATCGATTGCACATACATATATTGATTGTAAAATTAGGGCCATAAAATTAATAAACAAATAGTGCTATACTTATACATATGTAAAATTTTACGTTAATATTTTTTTTCAAATATAAAATTAAAATACCATGCAAATTAAATTATATACAATAAATATCATCAAAAATATACTTAATTAAACTAAGTAATTAAATAAATATTGAGTAACACATACCTTGTCAATTTCTTCTAACAAGTTCTCCCGTAAGAGAAAGTGAGTGAATTTAGAAACAAAGATTTTTTTTTTTAAATGTTAGGAGGTAGAATTGCAATGCTGTGAAAGTGAATGAGAGGTTTGTGAGTGAAATGCTCGAATTGCAGAGTAGAATCAATTGCATTGCCATCTTCTTACAGTGCATTGATAGGAAAAATTTTCAAAGAAAAAAAAGATGTTGATGTGATTCTTGCATGCAAGAAAAATTACGGGGTTGACTGCTTTCGGCAGTCTGGCATGCCAATGCCATGCATGCAAGAAATTTTGCAGGGTTGACTACTTTTTGGCAATCAGGCACATGCCTGCAACATTAATTAAAACCCGCATCTACTCCTGCTCAGTATGAAAAAAAAATGTAGGCGCCTGCATCTGCTCAGAAAAAGAAAAGGGAAAAGAATAGGTTTGCCAAGCTTCTCACTCTTAGCCAACATGAATATAGAAAAAAAAATATAAGTTGGACGAGAATTTGAAGCTTGGCCAACATGAATATAAAAACAAAAGAAAAATTATAATGGGTTGCAAAAATCAGGATATGAATAGTACGATCGCTTTTTGAGAGTTTGATCATACTATTCATTCTAGCTTTTTCAGCTACAAATTTTACAGCCTGTTACACCATATACATCGTAGACTGGTGAAAATTAGGATATGAATAGTATGATCTCATTTTGAGTATAATTAAATCTATTTTGTTCAAATATGTGTACAATTAATAGCTCGGCCAACATGTCAACTTGTGACAAAAATATTTTTTTTTGGAAAAAAAAAGGTTGGCCAAGCTTGGGGAACCCGACCAACCTTTGAGGAACTCCTAAAGCTCAGTCAACATTTTTGAAATTAAAAAAAATTATAAAATGGGTTGCTGAGCTCTTAAAGCTCGGTCAATATTTTTGAAAAAAAAATAATAAAATAGGTTAGCCAAGTTCTTAAAGCTCGGTCAACATTTTTGAAAATAAAAAAAATAATAAAATAAATAGGTTGGCCGCAATTTCTTAATATTTTATTATTTTCACTAACACTTCGCTGACACCGAAGCTGCAATGCACAACAAGATCGAGCTCTGGAAGCTCGGTCAAAGGCAAAATAAAAAATTCTTTCACAAGTGGGGTATTTTGAAAATCTCGCAGCCCAAAAAGGGCAAAATCATTTTTTTTCCTCGTATATTGTATATTATGGAAAAATTGGCATAAAAAATTATATGATAAAATCTTACAAGATGCGGATATTTTCTTGAAGGGTATATGATTTATTGTTTGCAATAGGCGTGGCAATTTAGGTAGGTCAAGTGGGTTCGGGTTGGATTAGATTGAGATATAGGTATAATACAAAATTTCACAATCCTAACCCAATTCATGACCTATCAAACCCATGAGACCTCAACCCTAACCCAACTTAATTGGGTTCGTGACAACCTGAGTTGTCCTGTTTTAAATAAATATTCCAACTTTTAGAATGAAAAAATTACAACAATTATAAGTTATTAGTTAAAAGTTGATTTTTTTCCCTAATTTTTCATTTGGCTAACTATACTATATATACATTTATTTTGTATGCACTATAAAAAAGCACCACTTCACTAAGTCTACCAAAAATTTTGCGACAAAGACATTTTTATATTTTGTCACAGTTTTAGAGTATTATCACATCATGTGATGATTAATAATAGAATTCAATGTAAATAAAACTTAATAAACAATTAGTTGCAAGACATTTACTAATAAATTTGTTATAAATGAAATCTAGCATAGAAAAAGTAAATTTGTAATTGGTTTGTTACTAAAAGATATACATTCTTGTAGTGATGGTCGGCTATGTACAAAATACAAATTTGGAATTTACATTATAAATTAATGGATAATTACACTGGGGTACTTAAGGTTTGCCTAAATTACAAATAAAACCCTCGATTTTGAAAAATTACCTAACAAACCCTAGGATTTGCAAATATTTTACAATGTCAATTTTTGGTCTACAAACGTTAGGGTTTGTAATGAAAACCGTCAACTTTTTATTTGGTTCTTCCTATTTTACTCTTTTGGTTAAAGTTTGAACATATTTAACTAATTTTTTAGGACTAAAATGCCCTCTGGGTACGAAATGTTGAGTATGATAGACGCATTCCAAGGGTACTATCAGATATACATGGGCACTCGAGGACCCATCGAAGATGTCGTTCGTGGTCGAGAAAGGGATTTATTGCTTTCTGGTCATGTCGTTCGGTCTCAAGAACACTGGGGCCATTTACCAAAGGCTCGTCAATAAAATATTCAAGGAGCTAATCAGCTCAGGCATGGAGGTCTACATCGATGACATGATCGTCAAGAGCAATAAAGAAATCAACCACCTCGATCATTTAAGGAATACCTTTCCCGTACTTGGACAATAAGATATGAAATTGAACCCCTCCAAGTGCACTTTTGGGGTCCCGGGAGGAAGGTTCTTGGGGTACATGGTCAGCCAATGGGGGATCGAGGCTAATCCGGCTAAGATCAAAGCAATTCAAGAAATTGCCACACCCCAGACCATCTGAGACGTTTAGCGCCTTTGCGGGTGGGTTATCGCCCTCAATCGATTCATCTCAAGATCGGCTGATCGGAACCTTCCCTTCTTTTAAATCCTTTGGGTCACGACCAGCTAGCCAGGAAAAGGGAAAGAAGTTTCGATTGAGCCTGCAAGTGATCAAAGAAAGAAGAAGAAAGATTTCAAATGGACGGACGAGTACGAGAAGGGTCTGATCGACCTCAAGAGCTACTTGTCCTCCCCATCACTGCTCACTAAGCCAGTTGATGGGATGCCCCTCTACCTTTATCTAGCTGTGTCTAAAGAGACCATCAATTCAGTAATCATTACCATGGAGGGAAAAACCCACTGATCGGTGTACTACATTAGCAAAATCCTCCAAGGCGCCGAGAAGAGCTACTTAGAGATCCAAAAATTTGCGCTCGCATTGATGAACACCGCCTGAAAACTATGCCACTACTTTCAATCCCATTCCATCGTGGTCTTAACTAACCAGTCTTTGAGGCAAGTATTGTCCAAGCTCAATATCTCTGGTAGATTGACCAAGTGGGCTCCTGGCCGACTTCCTACTCGAAAGGGTGGGGACCTCTGTCAAGATCGATGGCCCGATCGACCTATCGATCATGCACACGGATGGTTCCTCGACTTGTCAGGGGGGAGGAGCCGGTGTGTACTTAAAAAGTCCATATGGTTTAGAGCTTGAGTTCGCCATAAAACTAGATTTCAATATCACCAATAACGAGGCAAACTATGAGGCATTGATCACGGGAATAAAGATTGCAGTCGACCAAGAAATCCACCACGTCCAAACTCTGGTTGATTCCCAGTTGGTAGCAAGCCAAGTCATGGGGGCGTATGATGCACGTGAAACATCGATGATCAAATACTTAGAGAGGGTGAAGGCATTGAAGGACCATTTCACCTCCTTTACCCTCGATCAAATACCTAGAGAAGAAAATGCTCGAGCGAATGCCTTTTCAAAATTTACAAGTTCCCAGAAAGGAAGAAGGAGCCGGTCAATATCATTTATGACCGCTGAGAAACTAGAAATCAATCAGCCACATGTTAAGCAAGTTCTTCTCATCGAACGAAGAGAGCTATCATGGCAAGACGAGATTAAGGATTACTTATCTAATGAGATTCTCCCTGAAGACGCTCTCACCGCCTGTAGACTGAAGTACCGTGTGACCCGGTTCGTGCTCGATAGATCTTGTCGATTGTTCAAAAGATCACCGTTAGGACCTCCCCTCTGCTGTCTCGATCGAGGGAAAGGCAGACTGAGGATGACAGAAGCCATCTATGGGAAAATTTTGGAAACCATTTGGGTGGCCGATCGTTGGCTCAAAAAATCACTCAAAGTGGGTTCTTTTGGCCAACGTTAGTCGAGGACGCCAAATAGTTCGCCCAAAAATGCCCAAACTATCAATACCACTCCAACTTAAGCCATCGGCCCCCTATGGAGATGATAAATGTGGATGTTTCATGGTCATTTGATCAATGAGGGATCGATATTGTGGGACTGTTCCCACCAGCCCCCGGTCAGAGGAAATATGCTATAGTGGCAGTTGAATACTTCACCAAATGGGTCGAGGCAGAGGCGGTCGCGAACATCATAGACGCCTCTATACGATCATATACATAGAAGAGTATTGTATACCGATTCGGGGTTCTAAGGGGGCTAATATCGGACAATGGATCCCAATTTCAAAGCAAGAGAACGATCGAATGGTGCTAAGAACATGGGATCGAGCAAAGGTTCACCTTAGTTGGGAACCCCCAGTTGAATGGGCGAGCAGAGGTGACAAACCGAATCCTAGTACAAAAACTTAAGGCGGTGCTTGGGGCCCACAAAGGGGAGTGGACCAACGAGCTCTTGAGCATGTTATGGGCGTATCGAACAACCCCTCGATCGGCCATGGGTCAAACACCATATGCACTTGTGTATGGTTCGGAGGCAGTTATGCCCGCAGAAATCATGCATGCTACCGCTCAGGTTGCTCATTTTGACCTCGAACTTAACAGTTCAGCTCATACAGGAGCTAAGCAACAGAACATGGGCGAAAATGCAGAATTACAAAGCAGCTGTCGCCAAGGCATACAACAAGGGAGTGGTCGTTCGAAATTTCCAAGTGGGCGACCTGGTCCTCAAAAAGGTTGAAGTGTCGCGCAACGTTGGCAAACTCGACCTGAATTGGAAGGGATATACAAGATCTCGAAAGCATAAAAAAACAATGCCTATCAACTGAAAGACATGAGCGGTCGAGACTTTCTTGACCTTGGGGGGTTGGTAATTTAAGGAAATTCTTTGTGTGAGCACTCGATTGTGTAAGTCTCACCTTTTCCCTTTGTAACCGATCCATTCCCCCTTATTAAGTCTCACATTTTCCTTTCGATTCCTTTTTATTCCCATGACGATCGATTGGTCAAGACTCATTAGAAGTATATTTAACTTTATACTTTCCAAATTTAATTTTGTTATCATTATTGAAGTCACTTAATCTGATCGAATGATTATAAATAATATAAACAAGATGGCAAAGATTTCAACCAAAACGACGAAATTTGGAATCGAACAGGAAATGAAAATTTTTATTTAATAAAATGATCAGTTACAAGGATGCCATAATCGTCTATTACATTGATTTCATCTTCCCAAGCATTTGGCTTCTCGACCGCTGCCTCTTTGCCAATTTGGCCGCCATATCGACCAGGGCCTTGTACTTCGGATGGGAAGGCATCGCCCGGGCCCTCTTCAACCATATCGAGCTCAAGCTCGATTTCTTCCAACGCTTGATTCTCGATGAGCTTGGCGGCGTACTCAAATTCATCGCCCTTGAATGCGGAAGTAGAGGGTCCGGCCCCTCCCTCGCCTTTGCCGATCAGCTGGCAGAACTCATCCCGATCGAGCCCGATCTCCTCATGGCTGAAGCCTTCTGAGGGCCACCCAAATACTCAATATGACAGACGGCCAGATCGAAGGCCTCATTGATATGCAGGAAGGACTTTACCGAGCACACGGCACTAAAAATACCGTTCTTCAGGACCTGCTCGACAGCCGCTCGGGAGATGACTTGCTCCCGACCAACAATTGTGGAGCTCCTCACGAACGCCAGCTTCATGCCCTTTGACATAACTCTGATCGTACGAGGCCTTTTCCTTTTTTTGAGCTAGATTGCGAGCCCACTCGGCTTCACTCATCTCGCTCACCTTCGCTTAGAGCGACTTCTCGAGGGCCTCATTGAGCTTGACTTGGTCCTCGAGTTTCTTTTTGACCAATTGGCGTTCTGATCAAGACACAGCGAGCATCGTCTCAAGCTCTTCGATTTTGGCCTTGAGCTGCCCCGACTCATTTCTGGCCGCCAAGTGGTACATTCTCTTGTACCGATTCTTGCCTTCTTTGTATACCTCCGCCCAACGGTAGACATGGAAGAAGGCGTAGGACGCCATCTGCCGATCAAAAATAGATTGTCAAAAATAGTCAAATTCAAAACTCGAGCGGCAAGTTGGAATGCTTACCCTTATTACTCTGCGCTCGAACCAGCGATGGATCTAGTCGAGACTCTGATTGAGGAGATATCAGTGATCCTCCTTGAATTGGCACCCCCGAGATAGTTGCATGATATGAGCCTAGTCACGACCTCGGAAGGTGTTGACTTGTTCGTCGTCCGCTCGAGCCAGTGCTCGGTCCGATGCTTGGTCAAAATAGAGAATCCGAGAGTCCTCGTCCAAGTCAGAGGAATCCGACAGCTCATCCGGACCTGCGGGTTGTTTCCCCTTCCCTTTGGCTATATGGTCAGGCCGTCGTTTCAAAATATTCGAAAATCGACCGAACCGACCGAAATAAAAAAAACCTGAACCGAACCGCACATGGTTTGGTTCGGTTTTCAATTATTCACATTGAAAACAGAATTAAATCCGTTCGGTTTGGTTTTTTCGGTTAAAACTGAAAAAAAATTGAAAACCAAAAACGAGCACCGGTTTGATTCTCAATTCGATTCTCGGTTCGATTTAACCGAGAACCGAACCGTGATAATAAAAAAATAAAACGTGTTACTTGAAACACGTTTTTAAAATTAGCAAGTTTTTTTTTCTACTTCTAAAGAAAAACTAGGTTCACTGACTTCACTTTCACAGTTTCGCTCTCCCTCTCTCTCGTGACTTTCTGTTCTGAGCAACTGAGCAACAAAGCAAGTGCCCTAGCCGGCTAGCCCCTAACCCAACTCTTGAGTCTCATCTCTTTCCCTCTCTGCCAGCGACCGAAGCGACAGGAAGAGTAGTTGAACAGCAGCAGGCGCAACTGAGCAATAGCCAACAGTGTTGTAATTTCTCTATCTTTTTTTTTGCAATTGCTATAAATTAATGGCTCAGATCATGTTTTGGTTACTCTTATACATTTAGTTTCTATTCCATTTTAGTGTTATATGTGTTAAATCCAGATTATAATTTGATTTTTTTTAATCAAAACCGAATCAAGAGCCGTTCGATTCGGTTTTCGGTTTAGCAACCAAAAAATCGATTGATTTGGTTAACCGAACCGAACGTGCAGTTTAATTCGGTTAAAATCGAACGAACACCCCAAGCGGTCGAGGTGTCCCCTTTTCTTATTACGACCCCGGTCTCTCAGGGCCGGGCCAGGGTAGCCTCTTGTCGGGTAGCGGTCGCTGTCCTCGACCGCTCGCCGGTCACTTCGACCTCCAGGTTAGAATCAGCCTCGACCTGGGTAGTTGATCGCTCCCTTGGTGGCTTGCTAATGGGAGCACTGGTTGGCCATGGTTGCTCTGGGGGTGTTCGGCCTCCGCAAGCACCCGATGGGTCCCTTCCATCCCGGGATGATGACCTACGTTGGCTGGCAATTTGGTTGCCGCCTTCTCGATCTTCTTCTTCTGAGCAGCCGCTAGTCGAGTGAGCATGGTCTTGTGTGTATCCATGAGTATTTTGTCGTCTACAATAAAAGTTCAATCGTCAGCTCAAAAAAACTAAAAATCGATATGGGGAGGGTATGGAAGCAGACATACCCAAAACGACCCCTCTAGGTACCTCGATCTTGTGGTTTAAAAACTCCTCCAGAAGGAGGTACCTGCTCCACATCAAACCCCGATCGAGCTGGCGGCTTCGAAAGTGGGTATCCTGCCAGGTCGGATTTCCCACCCTATCGAACTCGATCTTTTCGATCTCATCGTTCTAGCTATTCCGAACAGGAAAACCGGAGGCATGGAGAACAAAGAAGTACTTCACCTTCCATTTTTCCCCGTACGAAGATTGACGGGTTTGGATAATCCTCAACCCCGACCGGGCGATGATCTAGAAAAAGCTACCCCAATAGGCCGAGCCCGATCGGGCGGAGTTTTGTACTTTAAAAAAGGCCGCAAATTTTCTACAGATGGGGACTGGCCCAAGGCCCTCATCATACCTATGAAGCTATAAATAATGCAGTCGGAGTTCGGGGAAAGTTGAGCAAGAGGAATATTCAAAAAATTATAAATAGCCACCGCGTCGGCCAAGATCGGAAACCTAAACCCATTGCACAGAACATCTAGGTGGATAGCGATCATGTGGCGGGGCGGGCTTCCCATCCTAGAACCGACGGGCGGAGCATATGCTTCGAACTCTTGGGAATATGAAATTTGGAGACAGCATTCGAAACCTCGAACGAAGTCATAGTCGATGGATATCGTCGTGTTCTCGCTCGGTACGATGAGACCGCGGGACACCGACCTTCTCATCGTCATCTTCCACCTCATTGGTTGTGTGCAGCTCGACACCCACCTCAGTACCAGACCCGACCGAGCTGGCCCCAGAGAAGGTTGAGCTGCTTCCCGCGCTGCTCCCCTCGGAGCTACCCTCCGAAGAGGAATCTAACCCGACCTATCTAATTAATCTACGACTATCCATAAGGGAAGTAAGCAAAAAGCAAGGCTTTGAGAGAGAAGGGTTACCTAATAGAGAGTGGGTCGACCTAAGAAAGCGAGGATTTTCGAATGACTGGGAGGACAATCGACCGGAACGCATTGAATATTTTCGCAAAATGGTGAAGTCAACGCTCGGTCCACCGCTCCTATTTATAGCAGGTAAAACGCCGCCCTCGGGAATCCCAATCGGCGTAATTATTACGGCCGTGACTTTTCAAATTCATAACGGTAACAATCCGATCGAGCTCATTCCTCGATTGAATAGGTTTTCGACCAGAGAAGTGGAGGGGGGGGGGGCTAAATGATGTGGCTCATTTTCGATTACATTTTTCGAATGCCTGTCATGCGCCACTCGTGCCGCTTCCGATCACTCAAAATCCCTTTGCATGGTTCCGACCGGTCCCAGGGTATTGACCAGCTCAACGAGCCATCAAACTGATCCCGACACTCCCGACCAGACGACTCTTATGCCAATCAGATGGTCATTTTTGACACTTGGAACCCATCCCCTCGACTCTACTGATCGATTCATCGTTCGACCTGTACCATGCTAGGTCCAATGGACCTCTGTTGGTATTAAATGCTTCGTCAACCAAAGGTATGGAGGAGCCACCTAATCCCATACATCATTAATTAAGAGCCAACTAATGCCACTAAACCCTACCATTAGGCTTATAGGTCGCCACATCAGCACATGATGGCCTATTCAGCTTAGTGGCCCCACCGGAGTGGCCTACTTGGACACGCTATAAATACCCTTGTATTTATGGTAAGACGGATCATTAATTATTCCCAATGTCCTCACTCTGCTTGGATTTATGTATCGGAGAGTCTTAGCCAAGACCCATCTTGGCTAGCTTACGTTGCATTTCCCTTGTTGCAGGTCAACTTCCCGATCAAATACCTTCACCCTCACACTCAACCAGACCTTCCAATCGAGATCGACCAGCTCCCCAAATTCCACCCGCATCAATATTATTAATCATTAATTATAACCCGTCAAAATGTTATGATTTATAATTTATACATAATATATTTTTCTCTAAACAAGAGGGAAAGGAGAAAAAAATATTTAAAAATTTGATTTAGGTCGGGTTGGGTTGGGTTATCGGTTAACCCGTAAAAGGATTCGGGTTGTCTGGGTAACCCACGTGTCAACCCAACTCAACCCATATTTTTTAAGTCGCTTTTAGGTCCGACCCATTTTCAACCCAACCTATGAATTTTCAACTCTAACCCGCTATTTTCATGTTGGGTTCGTGCTAGATTGTCATGTTGGGTCAAAAATTACTGCCCCTAGTTTGCAAGCTCCTATGGATTCCAGCTACTCGTACAATCAAATGTATTATCATCAGTATCATCAACATGAGCTTATTCATCAACTGTTCAACAATCTTGAGCAGCCCGCCATTAGTTCGGACCCCGATCAAGAAGAAGTTGATCATGATGATCGGTACTACTCTTTTTGGGAAGACCCTTCAGACGAGACAATTGACGAAGATGATATATTTGCATGGAATTTTCTTGATTACGACGAATCATTGGATTTCAACTGCGGTAGCTTGTCAGAAGATACAATTATTAAGTATCTAAGTTCCTACTTCCTAATGATGATGACAACGAAGAATATGAATTATGTGTGATTTGCCAAGATAGTTTGTTCCAAGCAGACAACAAGGTTGCCACTCTTGACTGTGGGCATGGGTACCATGCCGAATGCATCAAGAATTGGTTGATGAACAAGAATTGTTGCCATCTTTGTAAAGCTACAGGGATTTCCATCTTGTAAATTGATCATGATGAAATCTTAATTACGGTTGTACCTAGTAGTGGAAGGAATCCAACTTGAAATCTTGCTTGCCATTGTTATTTTGGGATTTTAGTTTGTATAAATTAGTTAATTAAAAGCAACCTCCCTTTGGTTGAAGTGGCATATATCACCTCTCCCTTATGGAGAGGTTGTGGGTACAAGTTAACTAATTGAAAGCCACCACCCCTTGATTTGAAGACATTACCTCTCCCATATTGAACCGCGTTGGGATGAAACTAGATTTCCAAACCTCCAATTGTAAAAATTAAAAATAAAAGGCTTAGTGAAATAAGCGAAAAACTTTCCCTGTGTATTTGAATTCAGTATGTTTAGATTTATTTTCTATAGCCTTCTAAAAGAACGCATAGAAAAATGTATTGAAAAAAATAAGGGATAAAATGAATTGCCTCCAAATTATGATTGTTTACACATTTTGATGACTAAATTGCTGTTCATCACACTTGACCTTACAAAGTAAACAGGACTTGCAATTTACCCCTTTCATTAACGCCCTGTTTCAGATAATGGCAATCAAACAAAAGCTTTCCCAACTAGAAATAAACAGCGCAAATTCTACCTGCAATTTTATGATATATCAAAGAGGCATTCACAAAGCTTTGTATATACTTGATTCATGGTTAAAACTTAAAAGATAAAAACAAGAACCATTTTTATTTATTTATTCGTACGTGTTTTTTCTACCCAGATATGCACCAATGACCAACAAGAATGCCGTAAAAACACGTTACATGCAGATTAGCTAATCTAAGAATCAACTTAGAAACCAACAATCTATATCCTTTCATTGGCTCTTGAGTTCTAACTTCCAAGGTGTTGTAATCTAAGGTAATTTTCACAAGAAAGCATAACAAATACACAATGAAAGAGCCACCAAGATAGATTTCAGCGTGACGGAGCTTGGCATCTTGCCCTTATCCTTTCGGAAGAAAGCAGCATTGTACAATGGCAAATTTATCAACACCAGAACACTGCATAAAAGAACCTGCAAAGCCACGGTTTGATGAACGAATTCGAGTCCCCCGGCCTGGATCATTTTCGTAACTATCCCAACAAAACAAAAAAGATTGAGCATTGCCAGTGATGATAATATGGTAAACATAGGGGAAGCGGTTCCAAACTCCATTTTCTCCTGCTCATATCTCTGCAGCACATCGTCATCAGTCACTTTGGCAGTGATCACGAATCCTGCATTGGAATAGCCCACCAACTTTAAGAAAGTGTCAATTGATGCAAAGAAATAAGAGCTTGTTCTCTTGTAAAGCCACATTCTTTGTTCATTCCACCAGCCTAAAATCGTCCCTCCAGACCAGAGATATTCAGCGAAACTACACATATGCTGCGCAACGATCACGTAGGCAAATGGAAGAAACCACAAGCTTGACACCTGAAAATTTTTGCAATCATTTGAAGTGAAAATGAAATTTAGCTAAAAGATATAGTTTATCCCCTAAAGTACGGCATATGTAACAAATTGACAAAATCTTTGACATTCTTGAAGTTTAACAATTGAATTTAAGAAAGTTTTTATATAAGTAATTAAAATTAAAATAAAAAAATAAACAAACAAACATATTCATACAAGGGTCATTTTTTGTTAAATGTAGAGAACACTATTTTGACAAGTCAACTTGAGTGGGGTAAGTGATGTTCTTTAAAATATACGAGATGAGTTGTTATATATAGCATAGCACGGGCGTGGGGGTGGGGGTTGGGGGGACTATAATTTATCCAAGAAAAAAGATTTTCTTACTAAGATTGATGGATCAAATATAGCATAATTGCATCATGAGTGATACAGATGTCTACCTGTGGAAATAGGGAGATGCCTTTGAGTAGATAAAGGGAAGGAACAATTGAGTAGTACAATGTCGCAAAGCAATTGGGAGACCATAAGCAATATAAACAATATCCCATTATGAGGCCAAAATTTATCCTGCCAGGTGCATAATATACAGGGCTGTACTTTGAGAGTAAAATCTGCAAATCTCCTTCTGACCATCTCTTGTGTTGTACAAGTATTTGATCAAGGGTTGTTGCAGTTACGCCTAAGAAACCCTTTCTTTCAGGATTGAAATAAATGGATTTCCACCCGCGACATTGGATTGACAGGCCCGTGATAACATCTTCAACTGGGCAGCCATATTTTAAGCCCATCTGCACATAAATGACACAATCATCTCGATGTGTGGTAGTAGAGATGTTAAGTATTTAGTGTGTATCTCCTTTAACAGCTTCACCTTTTAAATAAGATAGTCATGTCATATGGTAATAGTCATGTCATATGGTATTAGGGCTACAACAAACAAGAGGTCATGGGTTTGAATTTCACTACAACCTACTTATGAAAAAGATTTTCACGTGTAAGGCTTGAGAAAAAAGAGCGCTCTCCGCACGTGAGAGTGTGCATTAAAGATATCAAACATTTAATACGTTCACTCTCTAACAGTTTAAACTATTCGATGAGACGGTAGTTCATAGTATAATATTTATATAAATAAAGATATAAATGTTTGGGGAGTGGAGAAAGAGAAAAACCTCGCCACCCCATTGAGTGTTTTTCTCAAATGTGCAACTTGCTACTTCTTTTATTCTTTCTTCCAATTCAGCAACACTCTCTTCAGTTCTAGGAGTATTACTTTTTTTCCACTCAAACATGGATCCCTTTGTTAGCTTTCTTCCACATAGAGTGTCCCTTCTGTGAAAGCAGCCAGTTCCAATGTATAGGGGCCCTCCATAACCGTCCAAACCATTAAATTCAACCTGTAAACCACACAAAAAAAAAAAAAAAAAAAAAAAACTAATAAATATTTGAAGAAGATGCAAAATGAAGACATAGTGTTAAGGGAGTGGCATATACTAACCTCACAAATTACTAGCAATGAGCCTCCATAAAGTTCATTCTTAGTAAGGTTATGAAAGCTCTGTGGAAATTGAATATAAGCAATTTCATGTCCCTTCTCTTCATCCAAGAAGAAGCAGAAGGCATCTCTAATCGATTGTGAGTTATTGGAATACATGTCGCAATCCACATTTAGAATTACAGGTCCATTGCTGATCTCCGCTGACACCCTTATCTGCATAATTCAACATCAAGATAATAATATTTAACTTTCAAGTCTAGTTTCTCTTGTGAAGGACTGCGATTTTCATAACTGTAGATATATGAGCTCACCAATGCATTCATAGCTCCAGCTTTGAAGTTGTGAAAGTGTTGGGGTCGCTTCTCACGAGCCAAATATACCAACGTCGGAAGTCTACAACCTTCAGTATCCTGAGCTTTCGTATCTCTTCCATCGATTAGTATCTGCTAAAAAAGAATATGATGAAATAAAAAGTAAAATGCTGATATCACATACAAAGTAGCACAGCATAAGCCAAAAGTTATACATTGGAAGAATCTCGGTTAATCGAGTGAGTCAAATTTTCTAGAAACAAAAATTTAGATGGAAAACATCTAAACCGGACTGTGTTTGTTCACCTACTTGCAGTATAGCATTGTGATCATTTGGAGATAAAAATGAATCCCACTTAGAAAATCCTGTGTGTTCCGAGAGGGTATTTTTGGGAATCCTCCCGAGTTTCCTTGCAAGTTCAATCCTATTCTCCATGTCTTGGTATAGTTTCTGCAGAATAACATCCAAAAAAATGATACCATCATTCAGCTATATATGTCTCGATCCACAGGGGAAGGGAAATTCTAATCCATACTGAATTTTCATACCCTGCTCGGTCGAATCAGTGTTAATCACGCAGTAAGTGTTTTATATTTACCCTTTAAATGATTGATAATTTAAGAAGAATTACCAATCACTGAACAAGTGCAATACACTTACCATATGATTTGTTGGGTTCAGTCAAATTAAATCCGAATAAAAATATCAAATGTCAATACTGACATTCATTTTCTCGGTAAACAAAACTTTCCAATCTTGGATCACATCCAAAAGTAGGATGTCTACAAGTGGGGTTTATATTAAATCAAAGAAATTCCAACTTGAATTCGGTAAGCTATGTCAATACTATAAATACTCAAAATCAAATCAATCTATTGAATATTTTAATGGATTAACATTTTAAAATTTCAGATGGGGATTTGGATGAAAACCGGCCCCATTGGCGTCGCTATTCAAAGGTCACCCAAAAAAAAAAAAAAAAAACTAAATCTCACATCTTTAAGTTGAATTAACTTATTTTATAACCCTTATGTCAAAAATGTTTACTGTGAATACCTTGACCGAAGCCAAATGTTGAGCCTCACACTCTTCTAATTTCCTAGACTGCGACCTAAAATGGGCTTCCGGTGATCGCGGTTCCACGTTAAATTTCTTACAATATGGTATCCAATGTTTAGCAAATTCCGAGGCCTCCAAAAGGGCATAGAATGTCAGCTCCGATCCACCATCATCAGAGAGATACACAGATAATTTCTCCGGCGGGTAATCGTAAGCCATCACTGATAGAACAGTGTTGATCACCAGCATTGGTGGCTCTATTTTAGGATCAGCTGTGCATACAAATATGTCTACACTTGGCAAATCATTCTCGTACCTGTTAATCAAAAAATACTCAAAACTAATTAAGACATGACAAGAAAATATTCTAGTAATTCCTAAAGAAAACACACACACACACACACACCAAATTCATATCCAACTAAATTTTATATGTATTTAAAAAAAAAAAATTTCTAGCTCTGTTCTTTCACACACACACACACCAAATTAGACCTTTGTGAGAGCCTATCTTTGAAGGTTTGGCGATAAATCCTGTTCCAACGAGAAGCCTGAGAGATGATCCAGTAAAATCCAAACCACAATTCAGCTCCAAACATTCCAATCCAAACAAGCCTCTCATTTTTAGGAACATGAGTTGCTCTGTAAATCCAAATGAAAATGACTCCCACAAATATTGAAGTTGCAAAGAGCCTGTAAATTAACCTGCCCTTTGCTTTTTTGGTTTCAAATAATGGGGCATAAGAATTATTTGCCATAATTTTATCTGTGATTGTTCCCAATTCCTGTGAAGCCGTCTCTCTCTCTCTCTCTCTATATATCGCAGTTAATAATAAAATTAATTGGAGAAAAAGAGGACAAAGTTGACCTTTCTAATGGCGAACATGTCCCATTAGTTGAAAATGAAGAAGTTTGTTCAAAGTAATCTTTCTTTTTGTATTATTGTTTTGCGGCAGGTAAAAGCTTATACACACACGCACCGTGGTATAATTTTCTTGTTTTTCTTATCTCTTAGTATGAATTTGTCTTGTACTGTACTGGTGCTGACTAGTGAAGTTACCGATGTATTGTCGTCTTGGATTTGATCTTGACGAGATACTACATAATTCAAAATGAATTTGATCCAACGATCATATCGAGCCGGCAAAAGATTTTAGGCATGGCCACGAGATCTTTTTATGTACCCGATCTAAATTTCTATATGCACCGCTAGAGTCAAAGTCACAAATTTTTATCCGTGGAATAAGGGAGTGAATGAAATTAAATTTTTATAAAATATTATAAATATTTTCATTATTTAAAGGAGAGGAGGGGGGGGGGCGGGGGGGGGACGGCGTTGGGACTCCAATTTTTCAACAAAATGTATATATAATTTAATTTAATTTGAGCTTGAGGGGAGAAATCATTCTCTCCAACTCTCTCTTGACTCCATCACCAAACAGTTCATAACGTGCCATATCATTAGTGGTTCAGATTGTATTATATGACTAGTTCACACCAAAATAAAAAATAACATGTAAAATGTAATACAAATTGAACACCGAATTTATATAAGAATTCTTTGCAAGATCGATCAAGTATAAATGAATAATTATTGAAAATAGAATATAAACTTACTATATAATAGATAAATGATCAATTTTTGAGAAGTTTGAACTGTTGATGTTTTTTGATTAAAGAGCCTTCATCTTATTATTGAGGTTTTACATTCCATTTTTTTTTTTTTAAGTGTTATGTTTTGATATTTAATAATTAATTCGTTCATTCAAAAATGAAGTTGAACGAATAAGTCAATTATCGCATCTGCTCAAAGTACTGCCATAATTTAATAACGTGATCCACTCCATGATTTCATTAAAGTTGAACAAGATCAACTTGAGACGATTTCAATTTCCAACAAAAAGCCAAATAAGATAAGTCTTTATATGCAAGTGGGAACTATATTTAATCAAACGAAATTATAAATATTTAATTAATTCAATCCTTTTTTACATCTTTTTTTTTTTTTTTTGTTACGAAAAAGTATTAAAAATAAAGATAAATTTATATTTCTTCTGTCTTCTTGATGAAGAGTAATGGATATTTTATCAACCAGAAAAATCACAAGATACAGGGTGCAAACATGATCAAGTACATCATCTAGCTCCAAGTCAATAGCGGTCGCTTCAATTTATCTCTGTATTGGACCATTTCCGCTTGACATTAAAATAATGAAACAACAATCAAAAGGCAATGGTCCGAGATTGTACTTCTAACATGGGGTATCGGCTTACTTTATTGTAACTTTTCTATTGTTTGATAGTTTTCATTTATTTATTTTGGTTAGGTGTTTGATATTTATATTTTAGGTCGTAATTGCAAAATGCAATGCCTACTTATTTTAAATTCGTAATATTATTTTCCATCGCAGCACCAGTTTTTGGGTGGATGTAGCCAAGGACAAAGTTGGGGGTTGGAGGTGGTCGTACTTTTGAGTTTATATCGAATTAAATTTTATATATGTATTTTGAAAAATTTTAAATTTTACCTTGCTAAATAATAAAAAAACATCTTTACTATTTTATAAAAACTAGCAAAAAGCACTTTCTTTGCGCGTGATGAGTAATATTTATTTCATTTTCTCAAAAATTGAGTTTCACAAATATAATTGTGATAAACATGAATAAACAAAAAGAATGACCCTTTGAGTAAATATTACTTGTTATGTATGAATACAAGTATTATATAATTTAATTTATAATAAATTTTTATATCTTATTATTACAAGTAATTTCTTGCCATCTTAGACCTTGTTTCAATTAAATGTATATTACCTTGATTGTTTAAAAAGAATATTTATAAAGTCTTATTTGTCTTCAAAATAATGCAATTAATTAGTTTATTATTTTGTTAGTTAATTTCAGCAAAGTCAACTTCCTTCTATTATGTCGTAATTATGAACATTTTTTAAGTTTCTCTCTCTCTCTCTCTATATATATATATATATATATCTGTGTGTGTGTGTGTGTTGTGTGTGTATTGATGTATTACACTTTGTTCCTTTTTTTAGTCATAAAATTATTTATGAGATTGAGAAACAAACTAAAGTATTTTAAAAGAGATAAATTACTAAATAAATCTCAAAGAGACAATTTTTAATTAGTAATGTTCTTACATTTTGTAGATATATGATTCAAGTGTTTCATGATAAAAAGTATTTAGAAAAGGATATATATTTTATACATGTTAAACCAAGAGGTGAAATAACATACTAACTTCAAAAGCTATTTCATTGTTTTTTATTCTACTTCGGCAATATCAAAAAGTATGTAGAATCTTACTTCCAAAATATATATATATATATATATATATATATATTCTTCTCTAATTAATATAATGGGGAACTCATTTATGTATATATATATATATATATGCGTGTGTGTGTGTTTAAAATGAAATTTTAATTTCGTTCTTATATTATTAATGATACTGCGGCAACTTTCAAGCATTGTTTTCTTCCTCGTAGTTTTTCTTACAACTTCTCTTTTTTTTTTAGGGCGAATTACACTGACTACTCTTGAGGTTTGGCTAATTTACAAAAAATCTCCTATTTTTTCAAAAATTATCAAAAACCCCCTAAGGTTTCAAAAATATTACAAACTTATTCAAATTTCCAAAATTACCCCTTTCCTTTTTTTTGGTGATTTACACTGACCACCCTGAGATTTGGTTAATTTACGAGAAACCCCCTATGATTTCAAAAATTACCAAAACCCCCCCAAAGTTATACCAATATTACAACTAGCACCTATTTAGGTTGACTTATTAACAATATTAAATCTTTTTTTTTCCCTCTGTAATATTGTTATCATAAAATTTTCATGTAATAGATTTGAAAAAAAATTGTGATTATTTATTCAAATAAATATTCTGAATTTAATGCATTAAAGGTATCTACCAACACATCAAGTATATTATATTATCGCTAATACGGAGTAAATTTTAAGAGAAATGAGTTAGAGTTCTCAAGCTAAATAAAATTTTCAAGTGCATTATTTAATTTCAATTTTTTATTTCAATAAATGTTTATATTTCTCATTTCACATAATGGATATATACGATGTATATAATTATATTTTTCTCAAATATAAATTTAGCACATATTATGTATATTTAGTATAAATTCATAACATTAAATTCGGAATATTTATTTGAATAAGTAATCATATTTTTTTTCCAAATCTATTAAATTAAAATTTTATGATAACAATATTACAGTGGAAAAAAAAATTAATATTGTTGATATATCAACCTAAGTAGGTGCTAGTTGTAATATTAGTATAACCTCAGGGGATTTTTGGTGATTTTGGTAATTTTTGAAACCACAGGGGGTTTCTCGTAAATTAGCCTAATCTCAGGGTGGTCAATGTAAATCACCCAAAAAAAGGGAAGGGGTATTTTCAAAAATTCGAATAAGTTTGTAATATTTTTGAAACCTTAGGGGGTTTTTGATAATTTTTAAAAAAGTAGGGGATTTTTGGTAAATCAATCAAACCTCAGGGGTGGTCAGTGTAAATTTTCCTTTTTTTTATTTTAATTTTTTGGTTAGGTTACAACTTCCCATTGTCGCTCTTTTTATATCACAAAATTTGGCAAGCTAGAGCATTCCCGTCTGTTGCTTTTTTTTTTAATTGTTTGGACACTATTGTCTTGCTCTTTTATTTATTATTTTTTTTGTACTTATACTTTTTTAAGTTTATTTAAACTTACCATCATAGTATAGTTATTTTGTATTTTAATGGGAGTATATCTCATGATATTGTTTATCATTTATGTAAATATATTTTTATCAAACATATCATTTTACTATTTAGCAGCATAAAAATAATATTTTCATTTCATGAACGAAAAATAAAAAGCATGGATCAAATTAGCAAATATTGAATGACAAATGTATATATAATTATAAAATAGAATTATCAAATGTTGAACAACTAACTTCAATATATTTTGAAAATAGAATTCATCGCAAAGTTTATTCTGAAAAAGATTAAATAATAATATAATATAGGAAAAATTACATTTTTAGGACTGTATGTTGCTTTGATTTGAAATTTAGGACACTAAATTTGTCCTATTTCAATTTTAGGACATTAATTTAACAATTTTTGACTCATTGAGGACCTCCGGCATAAATTGGCCGGAGTTTATTTACTTGATAAAAATTTGTCTATATGGCACAAATTTGACCAAAATCTGACCGTTAATATTGACATGGCACAAGAAAATAAAAATGTATGTAATAAATATATAATATCATATAATAAGAACTTATTAAAAATGTATGTAATAAATGTATAATATCATATAATAACATAAAAAAATTTAAATTATATAATTAAAAAATAATTAAAAATTAAAAATCAAATAAATATTAGAGATAGGGATGTGAGAGAAGAGATGGAAGAATAGAAAGAGACATAAATAATTTACGTTGATCGGTAGAGAGGAGTGATAATAGTAGATAAGAAAAAAAAAATTAAAGGTTAATTTAGTCGATTCACTTAAAAGAATCAAAGGTAGTCGGCATGAGGGCTTAATGCTTTATATATAGTAAAGATAATGGACTGTCCATTTTGGTTTTGGTCTTCTCCTATTTCATTACATTGTTCGCTTCGTATTTTGGTTATCATTTTTTTTTTTTTTTTGTCTCCTTCTTGGTTCATGGCTCAAATCCATTGAAAGATATGGTGAAACGAAAGCAAACAGGCCAAGAATATGTATAAGAAAGACAAAAAAAAATATTAAAAAAATTTGAAGCGACTACACTGGAGATCGAACCCAAAATATCGGGTTCCGTAGACCAACGCCATATCGATTGGGCCATGGAGTCATGAGGGCCCTAGCAGGTTCGAACTGGTGACCTCTTGATCTGCAATCAAACGCTCTGCCACTGAGCTAAGGACTCTCTTAAGTCACTTAAAAGAATCAAAAGTAGTTGGCATGAGGCTTAGTGCTTTATATATAGTAAAGATAATGGACTGTCCATTTTTGTTTTAGTCGTATCCTATTTCATTACATTGTTCGCTTCGTATTTTGGTTATCCTTTTTTTTTCTCCTTCTTGGTTCATGACTCAAATCCATTAAAAGATATAGTGAAATGAAAACAAATAGGCCAAGAAATATGTATAAAAAAGACAAAAAAAAAACATTACAAAAATTTGAAACGACTCCACTGGAGATTGAACCTAGAATCTCTGATTCCGTAGACCAACACCTTATCCATTGGGCTATGGAGTCATGAGGGTCCTATCGAGTTTGAATCGATGTCCTCTTGATCTACAGTGGAATGCTCTACTACTGAGTTAAGGACCCTTTTAATTCACTTAAAAGAATCAAAGGTAGTTGGCAGGAGGGCTTAGTGCTTTATATATAGTAAAGATAATGGACTGTCCATTTTTGTTTTAGTCTTCTCCTGTTTCATTACATTGTTCGCTTCGTATTTTGGTTATCTTTTTTTTTTTTCTCCTTCTTGGTTCATGACTCAAATCCATTGAAAGATATGGTGAAATGAAAAGAAAGAGGGCAACAATACGTATAAGAAAGACAAAAAGAAAATTATTTAAAAAATTTGAAGCGACTCCACTGGGGATCAAACCCAGAATCTCTAGTTCTGTAGACCAGCGCCTTCTCCATTGGGCCATGGAGTCATGAGGGCCCTACTAGGTTCAAACCAGTGACCTCTTTATCTGCAGTCAAATGCTCTACTACTAAGCTAAAAACCCTCTTAATATTTAATATTTAGTATCAATAATACATATATTTTACTTAACCCATTAAAGGCAAATAGTTTCAAAATTCACATTCCCTCAAATTCAGCAACATTTGCCAATAGATCTAATAGATTTATTAGCATTGTCTCATCAAAACTAAATCAAAAATTAAGGAACAAAACACTACAAAATTTGAGCGTGTGAGTAGTGTAAATTGATCAGCTCGAGGAGAGGAACGCAACAGTGTTGGTGTTATGGTGTTATAGTGTTTTGGTGATCAGAGAAATGGCAGTAGCGTTGGCGAACGTGTGACGGCGGTGGGTTGCCGAAATCCGGCAACTTTTCCAGCAAAGTTCGACTGGGTTCGGAGCGCTTCAACACAGGAAACACAATGGTAGACTCAATTTTGGGATTCAACTCTTGGTGGCAGAGTAATTGCTCGATAAACATGAAAAGGGTAAGTTAGGGTTTCTATATGTTTTTGTCTAATTAAACTCAATCGAAATATTGGATTTTGTCGATACTAATTGAGGGTTTTTGACGGGCTCGATGAGACGAATGATTTAGTGCACAGCATGACCATCCCGGAGATGGCAACACGGTGGTTTAGCAATGCTTCGGCAATGGGCAATTTCGTCATTTCAATTTTAAATATTGACAAATATGATTCAGGGGGCGGTGGGCAAATTTTTATAACCACATGATTAAATTTGAAAATTAAAAAACTACAGGATTTCGCGTGCTAATTTCGCAAATCATAGGGGAGTACTATGCATTTTGCCCTAAAACATATAAAAGCTTCTATCTATTTAGTATAATGTTGAATTATGGAACACTACATTATTTAGCCCTTTGAAAAATAAACTATAAGGCTATAAGCTTATTACAATATTGCTTAACAATTTTAAATTATTTATCATAAATAGAGTTAATTGTGTAAATTTTATATATTTTTATGCTAAAAAATATAAAATATATTCGAATTTGAAATTTAAATAAATAATTATGTTACTTATCAATTTAAATTAGTGATCACAATTCAAAATTTTAAAAGAATATTTAAAATATCCAAAGAATTTATATTTTGAATAGTTATTTATATCCAATACTAAAATAAAGAATGTAAACAAAATAATTAGACACTATGTTTTTTTATTAGTAATTCAGATTTATAATTGAAAAATTAAAAACAAAAATATTAATGAAATTTCACTATTTATTTAAATTAATTCTCAAATAGAAAATAAATAAAATTAATAAAGAAACTAATACAATTTTTTTCTTTGGAAAAAAATAAAAAAAGAAAAAGAGACGAATGAAACTCCCTTTCGACACCCTATATCTATACGGCTCTCCGCTACCCTGCCCACTACCTATCAAACAACCGTTCGCCACTCCAAGGCTCTCAACATCACTTCTTTTTCCCTCTCTGATAAATGAATTAATTTTTTTGAAAAAATATAATTATAATTTTAAGATACACAATGAGAAATACATTTTTTTTTTCGACAGAGTTTTTAATGGAGAAAAATATGACCCAAACGTCATTTTAATTTATTCAATTAAACAGACTTTGAAGAGAACTTAAATGTAAGAATATGAAATTTTTAAACTGAATTATTGGGGGCTTCCAAAAAAGGAAAGACCCTCCAAAAAGTGGCGTATACTGCTTGTATTGCAGCGAAGACACAGTATTCTTTAGTAAAAGGCGAAAAAATAGTTGGCTCTATGCTCACCGCGCAGCTGCGTGCTTTTTTTAGCTGCTCCACCAGTTCAATTTATTCCTATAGCTCTCAAGTGTTGTCCGTTCTTTCTCAATGTGGGATTTTTATGCAGGCTCCAAAACTGCATTAGCATTTTGAAGAATCGAAGTATTTCTTTTCCTTAACAATTACCGACCCAAATACCAAAACTCATCTATTTCTCTCAATTTGACTCTTAAAAGTGAGTTTAATGACTCTTCTGCTCAGTAGTCCTTTCATAGGTTCACAATAACTTACCATCACTATATATATATATATATATATTCCCATTCATAATCCATTAAGAGTAAGCAATGAGTTCTCCCTTTGACATGATTTACTTAGTTTTCCTCAATTCATTTCATTGTGGATTGTAAGGTAAAATGAGCTGGGCTTCAGCACCCATGATGTGCTAATTGAATTTATTTTTTCCAAGTGCGACATGAGTGGGTTGCTTGAGCCAGGTACCATATTAACAAAATTTTCTATATTTATAAGCTTCAAGCCTTCAATTGTTTATAATTTTTACTTAATTGGGTTTTTCAATCGACTATGAGGGAACACATTCATTCCGCTATTTGCTTCTGGAAATGTTGCTTTATTTTCATTGCAAAATAACTCAAAAACTAAAGCAATCTACACTTGCAGAACAAAACCTTTATGAATTGTGACAAATTAGAATTCTCATTGGGCTGGGGCTGCTTTTTTTACGCCAATCCAAACAGACCCTAAGTCTAATTAAACTCACGCCTGATTATATATGCCGTCAGATGCATTTTTTTAATAACATATATTTATGAAATAAATATCAAAGATGTATTATTTATGAAATTTAGGATATAATAATAATAATAATAATATGTGTGTGTATATGACTGTATCGTGAATCTCACTCCAACACCTCTATAAAAGGGTCATGGATTCTTACATGGTAAAAGTATGAGATATTGTAAAAGGAGGATAAGAAGTCTTGTGGGAAAGCTACCTCAAAATTCACAAATTTGAAAACGGAGAGTTGTCAATATCTTCAAAAGTGTTCTTAAAGTTCTACAAATTCCTAAATACGGTGAACAAGTGTACTTCAAAATTTCTTCAAAGTTCTACAAAATCTTAAATACGGTCAACAAGCTTTTGAGTTGATTACACGATTAAATATCCACAAAGAAGACTTGCACAAGTGTGTATGCATTAGAATTTAGCATACGTAGTAGGGATGTTAGGCAAATATTTTAGTAACCCAAAAATGGATCATTAAAATGATGAGTTATGGGCCTCAAAAAAAAAAATGATGAGTTATGAGGTATCCATAAAGAATTAATAAATATGTGCTCACTCATCGAAAATAAAACCACTTAAAGATCGTGTGGTATTCAGATTTGGTTTTTGTCGAGTGCTCAAATAGCAATGGATTCACATTAAGGAATGTGTTCATGATAGTTGGAGAAGTTATTTTTTGAAAAGTGTTAAGACATTGGTAGTGTGACACCCCCCTTGCTAGGATCATCCTATATAATTAGGGCTCACTTAACGGTCTTGTTGAGTACCTATTTTTCAATCGATACCCAACACAACAATCGTTTATCGTACAACAGAATTGAAATGGGAATACAATGTCATTAGCTTACATAAAATTGTAGGCTAACAAACTATCCCAAGTACAACATTTCAAATAGTGGTCTACCATTTATTAAACAAGCGACTTTCTATACATGATAAAGGATTATGTATCGCCTTAACCGAGTCCTCTTGACCCATTTCTTGAATCTGAGGCAATGAAAAGAAAGAACTTGGGATGGTAAATCTAAATGACATAGTGAGGCCGGACATAAATATGTTTCGAATTTTAACAAAACAAGCCTCATAAAATATTAAAATATTAAAATATTAAAATAGTAAAATATTAAAATATGATGTAGTGTGGAACATGTACTTCAGCAACACAGTATCAAGACTTGAAAATACCGATAGTGAGCCGTGAACAATGTCCACTACTAAAAAAACTGTTTTTAGTGACCGATTTTGTGACCATTTTGGCTAAAATCGGTCACAAAAATAGAGTTGTGACCGAATCAGTGACCGAAAAAATCGGTCACGAAAACCTTCGTCACAGATTTTTGTGACCGAATCTGTGACTGACTATTTTTGTGACCGACTTTGTAACCGAACTATTAGTCACAAAAAAAATAAATCGTGACCGATTTTTCGGTCACAGACTCGTCGAATAGTGACCGAATTTGTGACCGAAATTTTAGTCACAGCAGAAAGGAATAGTGACTGAAATTTCGGTCACAAATTCAATTAATAGTGATCGAATTTTCGGTCACTATTCCCATGCAATTGTGACCGAATTTTCGGTCACTATTTTCCTTGAAATTGTGACCGAATTTTCGGTCACTATTTTTCCTTGAAATTGTGACCGAATTTTCGGTCACTAATATGGAAACAAATAGTGACCGATTTTTCGATCACAAATTGTAAAGGAACAGTAACAAATTTCAGTCACTATATAGTATTTTGTGACCGATTTTTCGGTCACAAATTTCGGCTCACGGATTTTTGTAATTCTATTTTTGATCACAAACCTGATCTGTAATATGAATTTCAATTGTTTCAATTTGCAAATTCCCCAATTCAAATAACACCAATATTCGCAAAACATTCATCAATATCCACCAAATATTTACCAATATCCGAAAAATATACACTAATATTCTCGAAACATACACCAATAACCGCCAAAATTAAGCAATATCCGCAAAATATACACAAATATCCTCAAAACATATCCGC
Organism: Petrea volubilis; assembly: GCA_026212405.1. Classification (NCBI taxonomy): domain Eukaryota; kingdom Viridiplantae; phylum Streptophyta; class Magnoliopsida; order Lamiales; family Verbenaceae; genus Petrea; species Petrea volubilis. Next base: position 18,103,756 of record CM047881.1, read on the forward strand.
AATATCCGCAAACACGCATCCACCAAACATGATCAACTCCAAATTATCTATCCATCAACATACACCATTATCCACCATATATTCAACAATATCCCCGATATATACACCAATATCCTCAAAACATACACCAATATCCACAAATTACATCACCAAATACATTCAAGTCATATCTTTATCCACAAAAAAGATCATGCCTCTCAAATCTTCTACATATATACATACATATTCACCAAACATAAATAGCAAGATAGTTGTCGACATCAAATATCATTCTCATCATTGTCACCATCACAATTGTTTTGACCTATTAACTTGCTCGTTTTCGATGATGATGATGCAACGAAAGGGACTTCAGTAGCATGTGGTGGGGTCAGAAATCCATATGTGGGTGGCATAAAGTGGGTATTTGAGCTTGCGAACCTGATGGAAAGGATGCGAACCTTTGAATTTGACTCATGGACTGTTGGAAGGAGTCAAACTTTGCAGACAAGTTGAGAAGTGAATCTTGCAACTTCACGTTCTGCTCCTGAACTAAGTCAATCTTTTTCTTTTGCTCCTCAATCTCCTTTGCTTGCTCTTCGATCTTCGTCTTTTGCTCATCTACTTGAAATTTAAGGGCCCTAGTCTCCTTACCCTCCAATGCGCCTCTTGCCCAAGGAGCAGACGTAGATCGAGATTCGGAAGACTTTAAAAGTTTTGCCACACCTGCAAGACCATACGCCTGGCCTTTTTTCAAACCTCCAACTGTATCCATCCACACCTAAAAGACGAAAACAAATGAACAATCAAAATTACGCATCTCTAAATATAGAAACTAATAAAATGTAAAGTAAGTTATATTATAAAAATTGATTACGTCAATCTCATTTTGCCTCTCATGCTCAGTGCCATCCTCATTCTCACTCGAAGTTGCACCACTGTTTCCACGAGCAGCCCACTTGTTTTGAAATGATTCCTACATATAAAACAAATCAAAAATAAACAAAACAAATTAAATATGTAAAACAAGAATGAACAAACAATACATACAAGTTCAAAAATATTACTAATGTTGATATATAATATTACTTACGACAGTATTTTTTGCACGATCGTTCACAAAGACCCGTTCACCTTCCTTATTTTTTTTTTGAGTGGAGACATATAAAAGCTTGAACAAGAGAAGGTGTTTCACCCGTTTCTGCCTCCTACAAAGAAAAAAATAATTAAAAATAAATTATAATTAATGCTAAATAATGATATATACACAATTTAATTACCATTCTATCCATATGCGTAAGGTGGGTAATAGAACCACCCGAGTGAATTGGGAAGCCTTGTCCGTTACAATCTGATGCTCTATTCTTCTTGGCTTGAGCACATTTTTTCTTATAACTCTCTGTGGCCCATTGTTGCCTCAAATCTTCCCAATATTCATCAGTTATCCAACGAGGCTTTTTGTTCTTTTCACGTGCCCGATATAGTTTACTTTTTAACAGCATAGCCCCACGATGATTGAAAATTGCATGAATCTCATCTTGATTTTCTTCATGCCAAACAATTTTTTTCTACAAAAACTCATTTTATTGTGTCACAATAATATTATATATTCTTAATTACATAAAAATGTCATAGAATTACAAACATATGTGTGATTACCTCAAACTCTCCAAACCACTTATCCCTTTGAGATTCAGGGACTTTTTTCCAAGATTCCATGGCCCTCCAAATGACTTCTTCACAATAGTTGTTATCTCATCAACACACTTTTTATTATCACTGAACCTATATGACCACACATGCAAAGATTAATAACAATAAAAGTCGAATAATATAAACACTAAGAATATTATAATAGAAATTATTACTCTAATCCTCGAGGGCGAATGAAAATCTTTCCAACTGTACTATCATTGACGCTATTTTCAGTACTCGGTGTGGCAGGAACATTTGTACCACTATGATTAGGATCAAGAGGGGCTAACTGTGATGACTCCGTAGGCTGCATAGCCATGTTAGTTGGTGGAGGCATCGTCGAATGAGATGGAGATGGAGTTGACGTCTTCCCTTTTCCTTTTTTACCACCACCTGCCATCTGTTGCACGATTCTCCAACAAAATTTATATTAATCATGTTGAATATGAAAATGAAGAAATAGAAGTTTTCAACTAACACAACAAAATGATATCAAAAGATATTCTTGATACAACATTCTTAACACATATATGAAATTTGATGACATTCACAATTTCACTTGATTAAAGTTCACAATAAAATTACCATAAGTACAATAATCAATTATTCATCTCTGTTATCTTCACTGTCATCTTCTTCACCATCAGAAAAATCAAATTCATCTTCTTCTTCTTCTTCATCCAAATGTTCATAATCATCTAACTGTTCAAATTGTTCTACAGTTATTTGTTCACTATATCCGGTGTTGTCAACTAAATTCCCAATTGGATGGGAGTCATCAACAGAATTGACAATATTAGATGGTTCATGCAAAGCATCCTCCACATTATGGCCTCCATCAACTCTACTTCTCGGTCTCGTCTTGATTACAAAGCGCCAGTGAATTTTATCTCTTTTGTTACCAGGATAAGGGACATAATAAACTTGAGAAGCATGCTGAGCAAGAATGAATGGATCAAATTTCGGATAACTTTCATTCTGTTTTATCTCAACAATGCCATACTCTTTGTGTACCTTAATACCCCGATTGGAGACTGAATCAAACCAATGGCAATTAAACAACACAACTCTTTTATCCGGACTACCCGAATACTCAAGTTCAATCACTTCTTTAAGTTTCCCATAAAATTCAGAGGATTCTTGACCTTTTACACACACGCCAGAGTTACAAGTCTTCTTCCGTTGTGCTACTGAATCTATATGAAAAACATATCCGTTGACATAATATCTAGGCCATGTCTTAACTTCATTCATAGGACCCCAAGCTAGATCGCGCAAGTATTGATTTTGCACCATATTATCGGGATTGTGAACCTATTAACAATGTGTTGCAAAATTAATTAGTAACTTAGAATTTAATTCATAGTAATATATTTATAATTTCAACTTCTATTTAATTATCATACTTACATATAATTTAAACCACTCTACAAAATGCTTTTCAACAGATTCCTCAACTTGTTGGTCTGTAAGGTATGGCCAGAAATGTCGAGTCATGGTTTTATACGTCCTAAAATCACATAATCTGTTAGTAATGTTCAAAATATATTGGACAATATATTTTAAAATTACAACTAATTAGTAATTACTTACTCGAGAAATGGCAATATTTCATCACAATTAATGAGAACATGAAGTGTGGCAGCTTTCCACTCATCAATTGTTAGAAATCTAGTATCACACTTACCAGCGGGCTCGCCCTGCTGATTAAAACATGATAGGATACGTGGAATTTCATTTTTCGAGCTTCCCACTTCATTTCGTCGACTCCTCGTGCTTTTCGATTGCACATGAGACTCAAAATAGTATGATGAAAAATAAGCCGACTCTTGGGCTAGATATGCTTCACATATAGAGCCTTCGACTCTGGCTCTATTTTTAACCATACCCTTCAAATCATGTAAATATCTTTCAAATGGATACATCCATCTGTACTGGACGGGACCACACATGACTGCCTCATAAGGTAAGTGGATTGGCAAGTGCTCCATCGAATCAAAAAATGCCGGTGGGAAGATGCGTTCCAATTTACACAATATGACCGGTATATTTGACTCCAACCGTAACAAGTTTTCCTCCCGTAATTCTGTTGAACACAACTCTCGAAAAAACTGACTTAACTCAGTTAATGGTTTCCACACGTTTTGAGGCAATGCACTAAACGCACTAGGAAACAATCTTTGCATAAACACATGGCAATCATGACTTTTCAAACCATGTAATTTACGGTTTGCCTTGTCCACACATCTTGCCAAATTCGAAGCATATCCATCTGGCATTTTTAAATTCTCAAGCCATGAACAAAAATCTCTCTTTTGATCCTCACTTAATGTGAAACTTGCCTTTGGTTTTTCAAATTTTCCATTCGGCAAACTTCTTAAGTGTAACTCTGGTCGTTTACAATACTCAACCAAGTCCATTCTTGCCTTATCATTGTCTTTGCTTTTGCCCTTTATAGACATAACAGTGTTAAACACATTGTCAAAGACATTCTTTTCTATGTGCATTACATCTAGATTATGGCGCACCAAATTGTCTTTCCAATAAGGCAAATCCCAAAATATACTTCGTTTTGTCCAGTTATGTAACACACCATAGCCAGGTATTTTGTTATTATCAACGAGCACATCAGTTATCTTGGAAAGATCACAAACTTTTTGCCATACATCTTTACCACTTAATCTTCTTGGTGGTTCTGACATCTCACGTCGTCCCCTGTAGAACGCATCTTTATTCCTTCGAAATGTATGATCAAGAGGCAAAAACTGACGATGGCAGTCAAACTAAGATATTTTTCCACCATGTTTTAACCTGAATGCTTTTGTATGTTCCATACAGATTGGGCATGCCAATTTTCCGGTTGTCATCCATCCAGAAAGCATGCCATATGCAGGAAAATCATTAATTGTCCACATAAGTGCTGCCTTCATGTGGAAATTTGTTTTTGTCGAGATGTCATAGGTATCAACACCAGATTCCCATAAAACCTTCAACTCATCAATCAAAGGTTGTAGATACACATCAATCCTACTTTTTGGGTTATGGGGACCAGGAACCAAGCAAGTTAAAAACATGTATGGAGTCGTCATACACAGCTCGGGAGGTAAATTATATGGCGTCACAATCACTGGCCAACAAGAATATGGTGTGGCAGATTGGCTGAACGGATTAAACCCGTCTGCACATAATCCGAGCCTGACATTTCTTGGTTCAGCAGCAAAGTTAGGGTGAGTTTCATCAAAAGATTTCCATGCTAGTCCATCTGATGGATGACGTAGAACACCAAGCTCTGTTTTATGTTCGTAGTGCCACCTCATATGCCCGGCTGATTTCATAGATGCATACAATCTTTTGAGCCTTGGGATAAGCGGCATGTAATGCATCCTTTTATAAGGTACTCGATTCGTATTACAATTTTCACCACCTCTTTCGGAATGTTTGAACCGTGGATGGGAACAGAATTTGCATTCAACGAGCACGGCATCTTCTTTGAAATATAACATACAACCGTTGATGCAGCAATCAATTTTCATAGAAGTTAATCCCAATTTCTTCACTAATTTCTTTGCATAGTAAAAATTATTAGGCACATGGTTGTCATTGGGATTAGAGGATTTTATGAGTGTAGCCATTCGATCAAAGCATCCTTGAGACATATTATAATCCGATTTTAAGCACATCATCTGAAGAGTCATTGACAATTCGGTATGACTTTCACATCCCGACCACAACGGCCGTTGTGCCGCATTCAACATCTCGTAGAAATGTTGAGTTTCTGGATTTGGAGTTTCCTCTGTACTCTGATTTGTCTCCATTTCTATAGGTTGAGCATTATTATCAAAGGTGTGCCCTGTAGCATCATAAATCAGATTTTCATATCCATGAAAACTCCCATTCATTCCATTTTGTTCAGTACTAGTGGAAGCCCCTCTGTGCATATCGATACCATCCAATTCAACCTCACCATGTGCAGTCCAATACCAGTAATCTGGTTGAAACCCGTATTTGAGAAGGTGAAGATGCACTTCTTGAGGATTCAAAAAACTCTTATTTTGGTCTTTCGAACAGGGGCATCTAATACCGTTCCTCTCAGAATAATCAGGTCGTGTAGATACAAATTTAATGAACTCTTCGACTCCGACTAGAAATTCACGTGCATAACCCGATCGTTTTGGTAGAAGTCTATTATACATCCAACTACGACGTACCCGAATATCCATATTCTGTAAAAATTATCAAACAATTCTCTTGGTTTAATTGTACGTACAATTATATTAAAAATTGATCATGCTAACGAGTTTAAGATAAATTGATCATAATAACACACAAATTGTTAAAGAAAAATTTATATATTTTAATTATATATTTTATGGATATTTGTATGTATTTTAATATAAAAATATATATGTTTTTGTATTTATAGAATTTAATTGTATAAGTATTATACGATATCTTGTTTAGATGTATTTTAAAAGATATAATATTTATTAAATTTAGTATGTAGAATATAATTTGTTTTGTGGTTTCCTTTTGTTCACGACTTTTTTTTGGGGTTATATACTTTGGCAGAGGTGGCCACGTTATGTCCAGGAGTGCACCATATGAATTCAATCACTTTAACTATTTTAAAATACCTCAATGTTTATTCGAGTCACTATAGCAAGTATATGTAAGTAACCACGACTTATGCTTGATTATTACTTGTTGGATCATATGGTCCTACACATTTCATCTTCTTTAATTGTTTGTCTTAGCCATGGATTAAGGAGGCTACATTTTTTTTAGATGAGAAGTGTTACTTGTTTTGATTCTAATAAAATTAGATAATGACATACATCTACATCAAATCACATTATAACTATATATAAATTGCACAAATACAAAATGTAAATGAATGCCAAAAGGTGCATATAACATGATATTAATACAATATAGAACTCAAGTTTGACAAAATATTAATTCTTATAATTTGCTTTTCATCCTACTTTTCATCCAAAAATTATACACTTCCATAGGGTTCAACAAATCACATTCAACAATTACAAAATCGCATAATCTTAATGCAAATAATAATTTTACACAATTACCAAGTCACATAATCTTAATACAAACAATAAAAGGCACCTTAAATGTAAATACTTCAATTATACACTTATTTAGGGTTCAACAAATCATATTCAACAATTACAAAGTCACATAATCTTAATCCCATTTATAATTTTACACAATTACCAAGTCACATAATCTTAATACAAACAATAAAAAGCACCTTAAATGTAAATACTTCAATTATACACTTGTTTAGGTTCAACAAATCACATTCAACAATTACCAAGTCACATAAACTTAATGCAAATAATAAAAAGCACCTTAAATATAAATATTTCAATTATACAACAAATCACATTCAACACAAACAAAAAATCATACCTTTACAATGCCTCCTTCGTACTGTATATTTTGTTTCTACTCCTAAAAATCAATACAAACATCCAAAAAAAAAAAAAGAGAAATTACATCACTATATTCATATTTTTTCCAAAACTATACATACAAAATACAAATTATAAAAAATAAATGTGGGGGGAGGGGGTGGGGGGGGGGGGGCGAGGAGGGGAGTGGGAGGGAGGGAGAGGGGCTGTACGTTGGGTTGTATTGGGGGGGAGGAGGGGGCTGGTGTGTGGGGAGGAGGGGAAAAGGGGGCGTGGGGAGGGAGATAGGGGGGCTGCTGTGGGAGGGGGGCGGGGCTGGCGGAGGAAGGAGGGGCCGGGGGAGGGTGGCGGGGCGGCGGGGGGACAGGGGCCGTGGGAGGGGGCGGGGCTGTGGAGGGGGGAAGAGTGGGCCGTGGGGGGGGAGGGTGTGGCCGGCGGGGGGAAGAGTGGGTCGTGGGGGGGAGGGGGTGCACCGGCCAGATCTGGTCCAGCAGTGGGAGGAAGAGGGGCGGCGGCCAGATCTGGGCTTGGGCCGCCGCCGTCGCGGCCTGGAGGGAGCTGGGGGTGGGGGGGTTGGCGGGGGAGGGCGGGGTTGGCGGGGGGAAGATGTGGAGGGCGAGGAGGGAGAGAGACGGTGGTGGTGGAGGGAGGGGTGGCGGGGGGGACCGGCGGCGGAGGGAGGGCGGCACCGCCGGTGGAGGAAGAGGGAGGCGCCGGGGGAAAAGGTGGGTTGGCGGGGGAGGGCGGCTGTGGAGGGCGAGGAGGAAAAGGGGCGGCGGTGGTGGAGGGAGGGGGTGGCGGGGGGTGCGCCGGCGGAGGGAAGGAGGCTGCCGGTGGAGGAAGAGGAGGCCGGGGGGGGGGGGGGGGGCGCGGGTGGGGGAAGGGAAGAGAGAGAGAGAGAGAGAGCTTACCTTTTAGGGAAAAGGAAGAATGAAACTTACAATTTTTCTAAGTGTAAAGATGAATTTTTTAGCCGATTTGTGACCGAAAATTCGGTTACAAATCTTTTTTTTGAAAATTTGATATTAATAAATATTATTTAAATATTATAATTATTATTAAATTTAAAATATTTAATATTATTTTTTTCAAATTAATTATTTATATTTTCTATATATATATATATATATTTAAAATACTTGTTAAATTTTTAGATTATTATTTAATTAATTGTGCTAATTATTCAATTTTCTTATTTCAATTTGACTAATTATTTAGTTATCTCTCTTTATTAGTTGGATTAATTACTCAAATGCTGCAATTCAATTGAATTAATTATTCAGTTTCAACAATACAATTGAACTAATTATTCAGTTTTAACAATACAATTGAACTAATTATTCAGTTTTAACAATACAATTGAACTAATTATTCAGTTTTAACAATGCAATTGAACTAATTATTCAGTTCTTCCTACTCAATTAGATTAATTACTCAATTCCCTTTATTCAAATATATTAATTACTCAATCTTCTCAATTTAATTGGATAAATTATTATTCAATATCTCCACTTCAATTGAGCCAATTATGAAATTTCCCCCAATTTCATTGGATTGGTTAGTCATTGCTCCTAACTCAGTTGGTCCAATTACTCAAATTCCTACCAATCAAACAAATTAATTCCTCAATTCAGTTGGGCAATTTATTTAATTTCTCCAATTCAATTGAACTAATTACAAAATTCTCATCAATTTCATTGCACTAGATATTCAATGCTCGTAATTCAATTGGTATAATTACTCAAGTTTACAATTTGCTTAGATTAATTACTCAAGTCAATGCATTCCAGGTAAATATATGATCAATTACACTATTTAATTGTAGAATTTATATAATTTTTCCAATTTAATTGAATCAATTACAAAAATCCCTCCAATTTCGTTGGACTAATTATTCATTGCTCGTAATTGAGTACGTTAGTACTACAATTACTCCAATTCCACAATTATTTTAGATTAATTGAAACAATTTCACTAAGTTATTGAACTACTCAATTAAATGTAATTTTTATTCTTTCATTTGGACTAAATTAATCGAACAATTTTCCATAAAAAAGGTAGAATTTTGGGACTGAATATTCGGTCTCTGTTCAAATAAGAGAAGCTAACATTTTGTGACCGATTTTTCGGTCACAATTTCCCTCAAAGTGCTAGCATTTTTGTGACCTCCAACTGCATGTAGGTATTAGGTCCAACAGAATGGTATCACGTAAGAAGGTTCTATCGACGGTCCGTTCTACCCGATATACCCCGCTCACATGTATCTGGGCCCAAACTTTCCAAGGGCGTCTCCAAGGGTATCAATAAATTATATTAAGACAGAGTGACTCACAAACTTTTAATAAAACAATAGCTTGTTTCCAACACCAGGGATACATAAAACATAATTAAAACATGATATCCCGAGGGGATCAATAAATCATTTTTGAAACAGATATAACTAACGATATCAGAAATGCAACACTTTTTGGGTATAATTTGACATATAATTTAGAAAAATACTTCGTCGAAATGTAGAGAGTAAGACATAATTCCAAAAGATTTAGATAACATAAATCAGACAGGGTAGGCCATACGAATAATATTTATAACATATAGTTCAATGCCCCACCAAAGAAAGTAAAAGGCACTTACCTTAGGAGTTTATCAAGTTTATAAACTAGATTTGACTAGATCGATGTGGCATCCTCATTTTTAAGAGTGTTTGAGGAAAATAAAGGGATATATAGAAGGATAATAGGTATATATATGCATAAAAAAAGAGGGGTTATATATATATATGTGTGTGTGTGTGTGTGGAAGATATGCTATAAATAAGAGTGTTTTGTATGTTGAGAGTGGAGTGAATGTGAGTGCGTATTTTAGGCTAGATTTGTGGGGGGGGGGGGGGGGGGGGGGGGGTGGAATGAAGACAATGGCCACTTTTTATAGAGTTTAGGGTAAGAAATAGGATTTTTATATTATAAGGTCAATTTATAATAAATACATATAAGATAAGATAGGATAAGATATTTTTGTAGTTATCTAATTTGTTATGGTTATCAAGAATCTTATCAAGATTTTAGTATTTAAGAATATTTATTAGGATAAAATAACATTTTTGGATAAGTATACATATACAAATGTGATACAACATGACCTATTATATAATATATTCATATAAATTAGAAAATTACATATATATATATATATATAGTTTTGAAATATAAATATATTTATACATATGACTTTATTACAAATAAATTAAGAAGTTGTAATTCTTGAAAACACATGTAGGTACATATATATATTTCTCGATTTTTATATGTATCATAAATTCAATTGTTTATGTTAAACATAATTATCATATCACATATTTCTCATACAAAATAAAGATCATATAAAATATGCATATAGAACATATAATTAATCATGTGCGTATATCATAAGAACTGATTTTTATATAGTTGTTAGACTTATGTATAAAAATCGGGATGTCACATGTAGCTTCCTTAACTATAAAGGTTGAATGTATGATCTGCTATGAAGTACCCAATCAAGGAATGTAGTTTGGATTTTTATCACTGCCTTTAAGCTATATTCGAAGAACAATTAGATTTTGGAGAAATCTAGTATGTACAATGAGCATGAAATCAAGTAACAAACTCCCACTAATATGGCATATCATAGATTTTTATGATACCCATATAAGTTATATAATCACGTAGCACTTTAAGTGGTGATTTCTTAATGACCTTCAGACCATTGAGTTTGTATTAATATGCTCTATTGAGACCTAAAAATTAATGTCTATATATTAGTAATTTTCAATGTCTATATATTAGTAATTCAATTATTCACAACTATAAAATTAATGTTTATATATTAGTAATTTTCGATGTCTTTAATCTTATATATTTCTCATACATATGACTGTTCTTAAATTATCGCATATTGTTCGATCATTTAATTATTGAAAGTCAATTCGCAATCATATAATTAACTGGTGAAGTTTTACTACTCAAATTAAAGCAATATAAAAGGTCAATCAATATCCTTACTACTTATAAAGCATGAATGTTGTCTATATCTATACTACTTATAAAGCATGAATCTTTTAATTGTTTTAAGTTTCTTCCCCTTTTTCGTGAGGACTAATATATCCCCACTTTAATTACATTTCAAATGTAAGTAGAGTGGCTAAATAGTAAAAGTACGTTTTTATTAATTATGTATATTTATACAGGGTCTTTTTAATTATGTCATTGACAACATAAGGTTGTCTGGAGTCGATAATTCCTCGTAGTAACATAATGAGGAAAAACATTCCAAAATGGGACAGTATATCAGAGCCTGAAATGCAGCAATGCAGAAGTGCCATCAAGCCCCTTGTTACGAAAATACTCACCGTACTCCTTCAATGTCGTTGCTCGATACAATGGGGGATTATCCTTTGATATCAACTCCTTCATCGGTGCATACACCTTTGTCCCAGACAAAGATGAAAAGAAGCTGGCCACAGATATTCTTGGACCTATATTGTTTGCCAAAACTCTGTGTTCTACACTTCTGAGCTTGCCATTTGATATGAGCTGAAAATTTTTAACACGTTTTCTGTCAGTACGAGTTCGCACTACTAAATTATAGGTATTCGAGTTTGGATGTGAAGAAAACGTGTTAAGCAATATGGTGTGATTTGTATAAGTTTGGACGATCAGCTTTTGAGTCAAATTAGGCCCTTAGTCTATTTTGTTCTACAAATTATAAATTAACTTGCACAAAATAAGAAAGGTTTTTTTATTTTAAAATTCCATTTATAGATTGAGATATTATTTAAGTTTTGAATCCAAAGTATACTTATATAGTCTCCAAGAAGTGTATACGGAGCACTTTTAGAAAGAGTGAGTCATACATTGAACCCTTGAATTACACATTATATTGTGATGTGACCAAACCTGCCTTGGCCATGTACGCGCCTCCTCAGCCAACACCTCGGATCCGATTCGGCACATGCCGTCATTCTCCTGCTGCCACGTGTCAGACCTATCTCGATCGGGCCCATGGTCCTTTTCTTGACGGCCTTGTTCGGCCAGAGGTACCACTTCTCCTCGATAAAATGAAATGATCGATGTCGACAATACTTCATTCTCGGAGTCAATGCTCTGAGATCCTCCTCGAACAAGGAATGCATCCCACGCGCCTACAGCGTGTCATGGGGACTGCCCGTTACCAGCAACGGGATTGGGCCAACCTAATTCTGGTCCGGCCCACCTATTTTTTTTATTATTATGTGGGAAAATTAGGTTAGCTATTGTAATTAGGTTTTCCTTATTTGATCCTAATTAGGTTTTCCTTTCTAGACTAGGTTTTTCTTGTATAAATAGTAGTTGTAACAGCTTTGTAAATTAACTCAATACATATTTTTGAGTTCTTCTTACATGGTATCAGAGCCATATAAAATAAGTTCTAGGGTTAAGCTGTTCTATCAAAAACAGCACCTTTTTTCGAGTACATTTGTTTCTCACCACCACCATAGAAGGCGGCGGAACGTGATTTCCGGCCGGAAAAAAATTTTCCGGCGGTCGGGCGAGCGGCGCGTGGGTCTCACGGGCCGGAAGAAATTTTTTGCACTGTTACACGCGCCGGCGCGTGGGGGCGCGTGCGGCGGCAGACGGCGGTCGGACTTCACTTTCCGGCGTCACCTCGAAGTTTCCAGCGGTTTCTGGTGCTGGTACAGTCATCCAGCGACTGTACAGTGCGTGTTTTTTGAATTCATGGAACATACAATGGATAATAGCATTCACAATTCAACAAGTGAATTGCAACAGATCCAAACAGCTTGTAGATTGAATGGTAAGAATTATTTGAAGTGGTATAAATTCAATAGAGACACTTTATGGTGTACTTTTTGCAAAAAATCCAAACATACAAGAGAGAGGTGTTGGAAGCTTTATAGAAAGCCTCAAAATATGAAGGGAGGACAGTCAAAAGGGCATGAGCAGGCACACGTTGCAACTATGAATATGGGAAATACTGGTTCCCATGTTCACAGCTTCAATAGTGAGGAAATAGAAAAGCTGAGGGGTCTATTGGAGACATTAGAGAAACAAAAACCACAATCTTCAACAGGTACTAGTGTCATGGTATTCTCAGGTATTTCTTCTCACCTCATCCCTATTTCCTTTTCGCATTCATCTAATGCTTTAGATACTGTCTTTCCCAACTCTTGGGTCATTGACTCAGGAGCCACTGATCATATGACCAACTCCTCACATAAATTCATCTCATACACTCCTTGTCCAAGCAATAGAAAAATCACTACAGCCGATGGATCAGCTACAACTGTAGCTGGTCAAGGAGATGTGTATTTGAGTGAATCCCTTACTTTAAAAAATGTTCTTCCTGTCCCAAAATTGTGCACCAATCTTATTTCCATCCATAAGTTAACTACTGATTCGAATTGCAATGTGCTTTTCTACCCATATCACTGTGTATTTCAAGAAAGGAACACGAAGAGGATGATTGGGCGTGCTGAGGAAAGGAATGGTCTCTATTATCTTAATGAACCAAGCAATGGACAAAATATAATTCAGAGTTTGTTACCTGTTGCTTGTCTTTCTGACTCTAGGAAAAATAAGATTTGGCTTCAACATCGTAGGCTAGGACATCCATCGTTTAATGTTTTGAAAGTGATGTTTCCCTCTTTATTTAAAGGAGTACCTGTTGAACAATTTCATTGTGATGTTTGTGAATTGGCCAAACACAAACGTGTCTCTTTTCCCATTACTAATAATAGATCTTTGACTCCTTTTAATCTTATTCATAGCGATATTTGGGGGCCATCCACTGTTGCTAATATTTCAGGGGCTAGATGGTTTGTATCCTTTATTGATGATTGCACTCGAGTTTCTTGGATCTTCCTCTTGAAAAATAAATCTGATGTGAGTCGTATTTTTCCTATTTTTTATGACATGATCAAAACTCAATTTGGGGTAGGAATTAAAAGATTTCGATCTGATAATGCAAAAGACTTTTTTAATCAGAACTTATCCTCTTTTTTTCAAAAACAAGGCATTATACATGAATCCTCTTGTGTCTACACTCCACAACAAAATGGGGTGGCAGAGCGGAAAAATGGTCATCTTCTTGCTGTTACAAGAGCTTTTTTGTTTCAAAATAATGTCCCAAAATATTTTTGGGGAGAAGCAGTGTTAACTGCAACTCACATCATAAATAGACTTTCAACAAAAGTTCTTGATTTTAAAAGTCATATGCAAGTTCTCTCCCAATTTTTCCCCACTTATCCAATATCTAATAATTTGAACCCTAGGATTTTTGGATGTGTAGCTTTTGTTCATGTGCATTCTTCAAATAGGAATAAACTCGATCCAAGAGCTCAAAAGTGTGTTTTCATTGGTTACTCATCTACTCAAAAAGGTTACAAGTGTTATCATCCTCTTACTCGAAAGTTGTTTGTCACTGCTGATGTCACTTTTGTTGAACAAGAACCGTACTTTAGCAAACCTTATTCACCAGAGGAAAGTAATATGAGTAGTAATAAGGATAGAGATTTCTTTCTCCTTGAATTGCCAGATACTAGTCCTAGGTTTGTCAGTCCAAACAGTCAATCCATAAGTATCCCTCCTGAGTCTACAACTGAGTCAGAACCATTGTCAACAGTGGGAAAGGAAACTCGAAATTCTATCTGTCCATTGCAGGTTTATTCAAGAAGAGAGAAACCATTACCTACAACTGAGAACGCCCCATCATCTGAATCTGCTCCTACTACTGTGCCGGTGAGTCCTTTCTCCTTCGATGATTTGAATGTTCCTATTGCTCTTAGGAAAGGCACAAGAACATATACTAAACATCCCCTCAATTTGTATGTGTCTTATTCTTCTTTATCTCATCATCATAAAACCTTTCTTACTAATCTCCATGCTATACCCATTCCAAAGACATTATCTGAGGCATTAGGGAATGAAAATTGGAAAAAGGCTATGCAGGTTGAGATGGATGCACTTGAGAAGAATAACACTTGGGATCTGGTTAGCCTACCCGATGGGAAGAAGCCAGTTAGATGTCGATGGGTGTTCACTGTGAAATATAATTCTGATGGCACCTTAGAACGATATAAGGCAAGGTTAGTGGCTAAAGGATACACTCAAACTTATGGGGTTGATTATTTGGAGACTTTTGCTCCTGTGGCTAAATGAACACAGTCCGAATTTTGTTGTCATTGGCTGCCCATTATTCTTGGCCACTACAACAGTTTGATGTGAAGAATGCCTTTCTCCATGGTGATCTTCAAGAAGAGATTTATATGGAGATCCCTCCAGGCTTTGCTTCACCAACAGGAAAAGGCATGGTCTGCAAATTGAAGAAAGCATTATATGGACTCAAACAGTCTCCACGAGCTTGGTTTGGCAGATTCACAAAGGTCATGCTTGCCTTAGGTTACAAGCAAAGTCAAGGCGATCATACCCTTTTTGTGAAATATTCTGTTTCAGGGGGAGTGTGCATATTGTTGGTGTATGTGGATGACATTATAGTCACGGGAGATGACTTGCTCGAGATTGATACTTTGAAACAGCAGTTAGTAAAGGAGTTCGAGATCAAAGAACTTGGCAAACTCAAATATTTCCTAGGTATTGAGGTTGCTCGTTCTAAGAAAGGAATTTTCATCTCTCAACAGAAGTATGTGCTAGATCTTTTGAAGGATACAGGTATGCTAGGTTGCAAACCTGTAGAAACACCTATAGAACAGAATCATAGATTGGGAGAGTTTTCAGAGGATGTGACTGTTGATAAAGGGTCTTACCAAAGGCTTGTTGGGAGGCTTATATACTTATCTCACACTAGGCCTGATATTGCCTATGCTGTGGGTGTTGTAAGCCAATTTATGCACAATCCAAAAGAAACTCATCTCAGAGCTGTGAATAGGATCTTGCAGTACTTAAAGGGCTCTCCTGGAAAAGGAGTTATGTTCAAAAAAGGAGAGTTTTTGACTCTTGAGTGCTATACAGACGCAGATTATGCAGGTTCTTCTGTTGATAGACGGTCTACTTCTGGATATTGTACCTTCTTAGGAGATAATCTTGTAACTTGGAGGAGCAAAAAACAAAATGTGGTTGCCAGGTCTAGCGCAGAAGCAGAGTTCAGATCTATGGCTCTTGGAATTTGTGAACTTCTATGGTTGAATATAATTTTGGATGATCTTAGAATTAAATGGGAAGGTCCAATGAAACTTTATTGTGATAACAAGTCAGCTATTAATATTGCTCACAATCCAGTACAACACGACCGCACAAAACATATTGAAGTTGACAGACATTCTATTAAAGAAAAACTTGACAGTGGTTTAATTTGTACTCCCTTTGTTTCTACTAGTGACCAACTTGCTGATGTGCTCACTAAAGGCTTATCTGGGACAACGTTTCAACAATTAATCTGCAAGCTTGGAATGGATGATATCCATTTACCAACTTGAGGGGGAGTGTGGGAAAATTAGGTTAGCTATTGTAATTAGGTTTTCCTTATTTGATCCTAATTAGGTTTTCCTTTCTAGACTAGGTTTTTCTTGTATAAATAGTAGTTGTAACAGCTTTGTAAATTAACTCAATACAGATTTTTGAGTTCTTCTTACATATTATAAATAGTACGGCGACACTAGTCATTGGGTAAGACATCTTTTATCTATCAATACGCTAATTACTACTTACTGTTCACCTGCTCGAATTCTGACTTGAGCGTCGGAGGGTCTTCGCCGGAGACACTTCCGGCTAGTCTCACGTGTGCTCCATCCTTGCAGAATAGAACCCGACCAGCATTCAGACTCCCTACTCGGATCTACCTGACCGGATTCGACACTTACTCCCAGATCGAAGTGACGTGTACCGCGCGTCAAAATCCGACCACATCATTTTGGTGCCAGAAGGAGGGCGGGTTATTCGCGCAAGTGAGAAAATGGTGAATACACGAAGGACTGGAACAGAGTCAGGGGCCCCACAGACCACCACCCATCCTGGTCCCGAGACCCACACCGTCCCACCTCATACTGTTTCGCAAGTGATTGGGCCAGCGCCTACACCTCCCGCCGGCCAGAACCTCGTCGTTCTGACGGCTGATCAGTTTAATACGCTCTTACACGAGATCAGGCGGATGAACCCAGTCCCCGCCCCGGCTGCCACTGCTGAAGACCCTCATCCGATGAGGGAGGAAATTCGCCCCCCGCGAGGTGTTCGGGCAACCGACGCCGAGCGGGATGACGCGCGGGTGCGCGAACGGATCCCCACGACAAGGGAGGTCCGCAGAGAGAGACGGCCCCCACCCCCTCGACTGGCGGAGGAAGTTGACGAATCCTCTGTGGGGGCATCCTCCGGTCATCCTGCACGGAGTCACAGAGAACGGTTGGAGGAAATCTCCCACCAGGCCACAGAGATCCAGCGGAGGATCGATGAGGTCCGCCGCGGCGAGAGATCCCGAGATGATGTTGGGGAACTTTCGCATCGGATGGAAGACCTTAACAGGAAGCTCGAGGAGGTATCTCACCGCTCTGGACAGGGATCGGCTCAACGATACTTTGTGCCGGACGAGGCAGACCCACTTAGCGCAGACCTTCAATGGGCCCGAGCACCCAGAGGGGTCCGAATCCCGACCGACTTGCCCCGATACAATGGAGAAGCGGATCCCAAAGAACACCTAATACAATTCAAACACGCCATGCGCGTGCACATGATCGACGATGACTTCGCCGCGAAGTTGCTGGTTACGACTTTTCAGGGAGTAGCCTCGCAATGGTACGTCCGCCAAGCCCCAGGTTCGGTCAGAAGCTTCGCCGATTTGCCGATAAAGTTCGTCAACCATTTCCAGACGAAAAGCCTAGCGAAGCTGCCCCCATCCCATTTGCATAAGATTCGGCAAAAGGAGGGTGAGTCTCTGAGGGACTTCTTTAACCAATTCAACACCGAGCTGCTCAAGGTCGAAAGCGTCCAGATGGACTTCCTCCTCGACGTAATCATGGGGGCCATCCGAAACCAAGCATGCTCGGACCATTTGGCCAGGAAGCGCCCTGCCACCATGGAGAAAGTCATGTCCATCGCTCAACAATACATGAATGTTGAGGACATGAGGTTTAAAAGGAGGCCAGAGGTCGGGGAAAGGAAAGAACGCCGACGAGACAATGATCTCACCCCATTGGTGATGTCAAGGAAAGAGATCTTCGCCACAATTAACGCCAGCGACCCGACGGTTTTCCGGAGGCCGAGGAAGATCCAGGACGCGGATGGAGCCCTTCCGAGAGGGAATAAGTATTGTGCGTTCCACAAGCAAGTGGGTAACCACGACACCGAGGGCTGCTATGCCCTCAAGAAGGAAATACAGCGCCTTATCGATATGGGCCGACCGGAGATCAAAAAATATGTGAAAAAGCAAGGACAGGGCCACAAGAGTGACGGAAGCCGCAGACGCAACTCCCCGTCCCCCACGGACGATGAACAAGGTACACCGAGGAGGGCTAGATCTCGCTCTCCTCGAAGGGGCTACGCGCCTTCGACTCAAACTGACAAACAGCCTGCCACACAGGACAACCTCCCGGTCAGAGGGATGATCCACACCATAGCGGGAGGCCCTAGTGGAGAAGACACTAAAAGTAGGAGAAGACAGGTGGAGAGGCGCCTCGACCAAGCCAGATACCGCATCGAGGAACGCTACTACCACGAGAGGTTGCATGTCAATACCATATCAGAGGCAGCGACGCCGACGTCGGAGTCACTTGAATTCACCGACCGTGATCTTGCACACATCCCGAAAACAGAAGGCCTGGAGGATACCCCGGATTACCCAATGGTCATTAATTTGGACGTAGCCAACTACTCCGTGGCAAAGACCCTGATTGACAATAGGAGCTCCGCCAACATCATTTTCGCCAACACCTTCGCCAAGATGGACTTAGGAGGATACACGCTCTCCCCCGTGCAAACCCCTCTCGTCGGATTTGGGGGTTCCGAGGTGGTCCCTCTCGGGATGATTCAACTCCCCACCTCGTTGGGGGAGACCCCGAGAAGGAAGACTATGATGGTCCAGTATTTGATAGTTGATGCCCCGTTTGCCTACAACATCATCCTCAGGCGACCCGCTCTTAATGCGTTTCTGGCGGTAGTGTCCACGTATCACTTGAAGATGAAGTTCCCCACGCCCGCGGGGGTCGGGCAAGTCACATGTCGGATCCTGGACGCCTGGAAGTGTTACTCGGCCTCCGTCGAAAGGAAGAAGACTCCGGCACCCCGTCCAGTCGAGGCAGCCGCCTCGCGGATGGACATCCCCGAGTCCTCCGAGATCGACCCGGCAAAGCGGAGGAGGCTCGAGGAAGAAAAAATGACGCCGGCAGAAGACTTCAAGACAATCCAGCTCGTAGAAGGTGACCCATCCAAGACCACCCGGGTAGGATTGACCCTCGAGTCGCATCACGAGGTAATGTTGGTCGACTTCCTCCGGACAAATGCCGACGTCTTTGCTTGGAAGGCCTCTGATTTTCCAGGAATCGATCCCGAAGTCATTGTCCATCGCCTCAACGCAGACCCGTCGTTTAGGCCGGTGAGGCAGAAAAAGAGGATATTTTGTGAAGCACGTAACCGAATCATCGAGGAGGAGGTCAACAAGCTCCTCGAGGCAGGCTACATTGTGGAGGTCCAGTTCACCGAATGGCTATGCAACGTGGTCGTCGTTGCCAAGGGCGATGGCCGATGGCGGATGTGCAACGACTTCACCGATCTCAACAAAGCCTGCCCCAAGGACCACTACCCCCTTCCTCGGATAGACCAGCTCGTTGACTCAACGGCAGGGTGTGAGTTGATGAGCATGATGGATGCTTTCCAAGGCTACTACCAGATCTACATGGCCGAGGAGGATCGAGGGAGGACGTCGTTCGTCGTCTCGCCGGGGACGTATTGCTTCCTCGTGATGCCCTTTGGGCTAAAAAACGCCGGTGCTACGTATCAGAGGCTCGTGAATCTCATGTTCAAGGAAGAGATCGGGAGCACCGTCGAGGTATACGTTGACGACATGATAGTCCGCAGTGAGCGGGAGTCCGACCATCTCGGGCACCTTCCTCGCACATTTGAGATTCTGAGGAAATACGGCCTAAAGCTCAACCCGAACAAGTGCACGTTCGGAGTCCGAGGAGGTAAGTTCCTCGGGTACATTGTCAGCCATAGGGGGATCGAGGCCAACCCCTCCAAGATTCGCGCCATCCTCGACATCGAGCCGCCTAGCTCAGTGAAGGAAGTACAGAGGCTAGTAGGGCGCATAATCGCCCTCAATCGGTTCATATCCCGCTCAGCGGACCGGAACCTCCCATTCTTTAAAGCACTAAGGAAGGTGCCGGATTGGAAATGGACGGAGGAATGCCAGCACGCGCTCCTCGAAGTAAAAAGATACCTGACCGAGCCCCCTCTGCTGTCGAAACCAGTTCCGGGGAGGCCCCTTTATGCCTACCTGGCGGTATCCCCAAATGCGGTCAGCTCGGTCCTAGTGCACGTGGAGGATCGGGTACACCGCCCGGTGTATTACCTAAGCAAGCTCCTCCAAGGCCCTGAACGGAACTACCTGGCCATCGAGAAGCTCGCTCTAGCTTTGGTCCACTCCGCCCGGAAGTTGAGGCAATATTTTCAGGCCCACACCATCGTGGTCCTGACCAATGAGCCTCTGAAGCAGGTATTGGCCAAACCCGATGTCTCGGGCCGGCTCGTGAAGTGGGCCGTCGAGCTCGGCGAGTTCGATATTCAGTTCCAACCATGAACAGCGATTCATGCCCAGGTCCTGGCGGACTTCTTAGCAGAAGTGGCCCCGAGGGCGGAAACGGAGCCAAAAACACCATGGACCCTCATGGTCGATGGATCCTCCACGAACTCAGGTGGGGGAGCCGGGGTTTACCTGCGGGATGAGTTGGGCAATGAGCTCGACTTCGCCATTCGCCTTGAATTTCCGGTCTCCAACAACGAAGCCGAGTATGAAGCTCTTGCCGCGGGGATGAGGATTGCCCTGGACAAGGGCGTGGACGAGCTTGTCGCCTTGACCGATTCGCAGTTGGTGGCCGAGCAAGTCAATGGCAATTACGACGCCCGTGAAGTATCGATGACGAAGTACCTCGAGGAGGTCAACAAGTTGAAGGAAAGATTCGCTATGTTCTCTCTCGAGCGAATTCCCCGGACAGAAAATGAGAGGGCAGATCAGTTGTCGAAACTGGCGAGTTCGATGAGGGGGACCAAAGAGAGAAGCATAACCATGTTGAGCTCGTCAACACCTTTGACCGGGTCCGGGACCCAACAGTGTGTCCTCTCCATCGAACCCCCCGAGGATTGGATAGCAGAATTAGTCACCTACCTGAAGGACGGAACTCTCCCCGAGGGACCCATCGAAGCCAAAAGACTCCGACGGCAGGCCTCTCGATACGCCCTCGACGGGCAGGGGCGTCTGCTTAGGAAAAGCTTCGATGGTTCTCCTCGACGATGCTTGAGCAAGCAACAGGCCAAGGAAGTCATCGGATAAAACAACACCCGAATTATAGATATTAAGATTAATTTGTTATTGTTTTAATCATTATAAGCAGTTAATTTGATATATATATTTTGTAATTCGGATAGAAAACATAATATAAGATATAAATTAGGACTGTAAAGTGTAATTAGCCCTTTTAGAAATTTCATTTTTCTTTTTTATTTGTTTTACACTACTATGTGTGTGTGTGTGTGTTTTTTTTTTTTTTTTGGGGGTGATGATTTTACTCTACTATGTGGAAGTTCCTTCTAAGTGCTTTTATATGCATCAGATGCCTTTTTTTGGAAAAAAATGAAATATGGAAGCTAATGACTTATCCAATATGCCTCCTGTCATAGCGGCTGTTTGGCCCACTATTTTTTAAGTTATTTTCTGTTTTTCAAAAACAAAAAACAGAAAACTGTGTTTGATCAATCAATCTTAGTTCAATTGCTTTTGAAAACGTTTCTGAAAATCACTTTATTTTTCAGAATAGGTACAAAGATATTTTCAAAAATAGTTTTGTATTTCCTCAACTCAAAGAAACAGTATATTTCATTGTACACTTAATTTAAAATAAAAATATTTTAATATAGTTTTTATTAGTAATTTAATATTTAAAGTTTTACAAAATAAAATTTTAGTGCTAGATAATATTAATTAAGCAAGTATAATATCATACAACTAAGTTATTATTAGTCATAAAATCTATTTATTATTAAAAATTATAAATAAAAATCTTTAAAAAAATTATAATTTTAGGATTGTACGTTGTACCCTTGAACAATTTTAGAACATTAACTTTTTCATTTGCAAATTTAAGACATTAACCTTTTCATTCACAATTTTCGGATATGAATTTATGATTTTGTGGCACATGATTTAGGACATTAACTTTTTCATTTGCAATTTTAGGATATAAATTTAAGATTTTGTGGCACATGAATTTAGGACATTAATTTTTTCATTTACAATATCGATGGTACAACATACAGTCCTAAAATTATAATTTTTCCTTTATATAATTCTTTTAGCTAAAAATATTATAAATTGTCAAAATAAATTTGAAATATGTAATTAATATATAATTATTTCTATTCAATAATAAATTCCAAAAATAAATTTTCTTTATTACAAGTTGCCATTCCATACATTTTGTTGCGTGTTATTTACATTTCAAAATAATTGCATCCAAAAGCATTCCACAATTAATAATTTCATGATTATTTTGCAAAACAATCATCCAAACAACTTTCTACATTTTTAGAAACTGAAACATGCATTTTACAGAGTCGTTCTACAAAATTGTTTTTGCAGTTAAATGCATTGAACAGTACTTGTTGGGATAATATCTTCTATTTTAAAATGGTGTCCGTCTTCTATTCTATAATATATATTAATGTTATGTGTATAAAATTATTTTTTTTAATTATATCCGTAAATTGAAATCGGAGATTAAACACAGTTGGAATGTTCCAGAGGATCTAAAATGGTACTTGCCTGCATAATATCTCCTACATTAACCACGAGAGCTCCAGGTGTTGGAGGAACATCAACCCAGTGGTTCTGATGCAAGACTTGAAGCCCTCCTAAATTATCCTGCAGCAGCACTGTTATGAAATCTCCGTCGCAATGTTTTGTGGTGCCTAAGGTCCTTTCTGGTTCTGGACATGCAGGATAATAGTGGCAGAGGTTATAAAGCCCTTGTGCACATTCCATTTCTATCAAGTGGTTTGGACTGAGCCCCAGACCCTCCGATAGTAGCTTCATTAAACAATTTCCCAATCCCATGACACTCTCTGAATATTCTAGCATAATTTCCCTACAATATATTCGTTAGATTGTTTGAGTGGTGAAAAACTCTTTTTGGGTAAATAAACGGGCTTAATTTCCCAGATTAATTTGCCTAAATAATTGGCGCCTTGGTCAAGCTTAAAAAGGAATATATACATGTAAAATCGTTCATGGCTTATTAATCACTTAACAATTACAATTCAGGAGGGGAATATTTTGAAGAAATATATACCTGCACACTTCAGGCAATTCCTCAGGCTGTGGTGGATTGGGAGCAACAGCACAGTACAGTGTGTCCCTCCAATTAGTAGCTGGTGAGCTATACAAATCGAAGTTGCTCAGATATACAACCTTTTTCTCGAAATCTCGTGTGTAATACTTCTTCTTAATCTCTCTATCTTGCTCGTGGAACATGCGAGCTCCGTTTAACATTTCCTCCAAGAGTTTTACGGGTATACCATGATTAACCACTTGGAAAAAGCCCCATGTAGACGACGCTTCTTGAATTTGGCTGACAATTTCTTTATGTTTCACAGGGTCTTTGTCGACGCCAGCGAGATCTATTGTAGGAAAATGGAATACTTGTTCATTGTTCCGGTTCGCGATATTGTCTAATAAATCAGGTGGAGAAATGAATATTTGTGGCAACTTTGTAACCCCAGCATCGACAAGACCTTTAACCCCAGCCATCGTGTCATCAAAGGCCTTCAATTCACTTTTTCGATTGTATTTTGGGTCTTCTGTTGCCTGAGTTTCTCCATTCGCGCTGCTGGGAGTTACCATTTTAGTCCTGCTATGTTTTTTGGATAAGGGTTTTAGTTCTGTTTGATTTCTGTGAACTAGGTGATTATTAATAGGTATAATTATTTGTGAAGACGGATATTTGACACATCTGACGCTAGCAGCCACAAGTTTCAAAACTGAAAAATTAAGGAGTTGGGGAGATAAAGTAGATATAAGGGGTGTTTGCAAAAGCTTTAAAAAAGTATTTTGTTATTTTTAGTTTTAAAAAAATTATTTTGAATATTTAGTCTTGTAATTTTTATTTAAATTAAGTTGAAAAAAAGTAAAAGTCGGAGAAAATTATTAAAATTTTTTGGTATTTTTATAAATAAATTAAATTTTTTAAATTATTTTTTTTATCAATTTTTGATTGATTTTCACTTTTATTTACAAATATTCTATAATTTTATTATTAATTTTTACTACTTAATTTTTTTTTAATTTTTTTAACAATTTTAATTTTTTCAAAAATAAAAATAATTCCAAACAACCTCATACGCGGACAACAACTACTTATCTTGAACAGCCTGTCATAAAAAAAGAAAAAAAAAAAAAACAGCACTAACCGACCGGACGGGATCCCCTACCCCAAAACGATGCCACATCTCATGCCCCATACTTTAAATTCATGACACGTATAAATCTTTACGATTTACTTAACGGCAGATTATTTAGTTATGTTAATTAGATTTTACACGTGTCATGAATTTAGAATATGGGGCATGAGATGAGACATCGTTTTGGGGTAGGGGATCCCGTCCGCTAACCGACACATATGACTACGGTAGGTGTTGATGTGTACCCACCTCCCAAACACACACAAGCCCCCCAAAAAAGAAGGTAAAAAAGGAAAATACGATCCATAAAGTCTGTACGTACACTCTTGTATAAAGTCTCTAAATTTGGACAAGTTTCACAATAAGCTTCTTTCATTTGTTCAAGTATCAATAAATTGTACTGGCATAGTTTCTTACCTAGGTTGTAATTTGTACTGGGAGCCTAGGCGTGGCATAACAAAACTATGGGGCCTCGTTTCGAGGAAATGCGCAAATTCTTTGAACAAGAAGCATAGGAGAGGAAAAAGTGGTACACAAGATGTGAGAAAAGACGCGTTAGTCACTGAAAATTACGTAGAAAGAGCCTTCTCCACATGATTGAGTTGAGAAAAATTGACTTATGAAATATTTATATTTTATCTTCAATGGTTGTTTCACCCGAGCAGTAAATCCAGTAAAGTCGGAAATTGACATGTCCAAAAAAAGATAAAATCAATATATTGATGAGGTGTCCATATGAACGCTTGAACTGAAAACGATGAAGAAACATGATCTATCCTATATCGATCTGTTAGGTGATAGGGAGGCATGGTTCACCGTAATGGTGGTGGAGAGCAGAACGAAGGCGACTGTTTCAATTCCGTTGTAATATTGCAGAACGATCGTAGCCGTTCTGCTCATGTTTGATTTAAAAATATCTATTAAAAAAATTTATATATATATATATAACATGGTAAATCTAAAGTTAATAAATAAAAATCATATTTGCTATTCATACCAAGTTGAATGATGAGGAGGTACGTAGTTATAGTTATATTTGATTAATTCATCGTATCTGCTATACAAGCATTATTATTTTTCAATCCATGATCAATTTCTTATTGTTATATATAATTTATGATTATAATATATATAATGATATATATAATGTCAAAATGACATTATTAATGAGATAAAATTAATATAAAAATAAATTTAGAATAAAAAATTATTTTTTCCAAATAAAATTAAATGCTTATATATTTTTGTTATATATATGTTAAACGACATTTTTTTTCCCAGATCTGAAAAATAAAATTTAACACAAGACTTTTATTTTTGGGCTTAAGAAACATTTTATTCCCACTGTTCATTTTGAATGCACGGTCCAATAATAATTCATCGTGGCCCACAGCAATTTTTCAGATTTTTGGCATTCTGATTCGTGGCTTCTCCTCCTTTCGTCTCCATCCATGACCGCCGCAGAGATCCTCACACCTAAGCTTTCAAGTTATTGTTCCCACCGTTCCAGCTTGCCGTTCCTCACAGTTTCGCCGTTTTTTTTCATGGCAGAAATACAATTTTAGTTCAAAAACTTACACGTTTTATGATTTTAGGACATTAAATTTATCCGTTTCAATTTTATGACATGAATTTGACAATTTTTGACATATTTAGGACAATTTGCACCGTAATTCGCAATTTTGCCGGAAATTGATGGTTGCCGGTAGAAAAATTAGTAAAGTTTTATACGTAATATGTGACATATCGCTTATTTGGCATTTTTACTTGACTTGGCAATCCAAATAGGATGAAATTGTTTATTTGACATTCTTGTGTATAAATACAATACAAATATATATATAAATACATATATACATACACACACAATACATACATACATATTACATTGTAACCAAAAAAATATATATAAATATTACATATTACATATATACACAAATATGATATATATACATACAAACCGCCGCCGCCGGCCAAACCCACAGAGAGAGAGAGAGAGAGAGAGAGAGACCGAGAGGGACGGTGGGGCCCAAATCTAGAGAGATTGATTGAGAGACAGAGTAAGCTAGGGAGAGAGGGGGGGAGGGGTGGGGGTAGTGCTGAATGGGCGACAACACTGGATGGTGGTTGTGGGCGACGGCGATTGGAGGGGAGGGGAGGGGAGGGGAGGGGTGGGGTGGGGCAACGGCGCTAGGAGGGATGTTGTAGGTTGAGGAGTTGGATGGGAGGCATGGGTCATGGGCGATGGCGCTGGATGGAGAGGGGTGGGGGTGAACGGTGGGGCTGGGGGTGGGGGGCGGCGACGATGGAGAGGAGGGGTTGGTGGGGTGGGGCCGGGCGATGGCCTTGGAAGGGTGGGTTTGGGGCGGCAGTGGGGCTGGGGCTGATGGCGAGGCTGGGGAGGGCTGGGCTGGGGGTGGACGGGGTGAAGGAAGGGTGGGCGTGGGGGTGGGGGTGGGGAGGGAGGGAGGGTTGAATTAGATTTTTATTTATTAATTTTCACATTAAAAAATAACTAAACAAATAAATCAAATTATAATGATAAATCAATTTTTGAAAAAAATATAAAACACATTGCCACCTAAGCTTTATTTTTGAAATTTATTTTACATTAAATCAAAATATTTCCACCTCAATTTGTCACCAATGTATTAATATGCCACATATATTTTCCGGTCATTTGTCCTAAATGTGTTAAAAATTATCAAAATCATATCCTAATATTGAAACGGGTAAAGTTAATGTCCTAAAATCATAGAACGTGTAAGTTACTGTCCTAAAATTGTATTTTTGTCTTTTTTCATTGGTATGCCGTTATCAAGTTGGAATGGCCGTTATAACGCCGCGAAGAGCCTGTCCCAGCCGAACATCGGAAGGACCGAATGGAAGCTTCCGTTCCAGTTCAGTTCCGGTTGTTATAACGGCATTCTGGCAAACCATGGTGGGAGGTGGAGACACATAAAGGAAAGAAATTTTGTTGAGCTCCATACTTACATGGATGGGGTCAATAGGTAATCAAGAAGGCTCATGTCCTAGGTCGGCAACCTTCATTGCATTTGGGAGTGGTGCCTACTTAAGGTCGGCCCAAGTGGTCGAGCCTACATCATAATTTGTGGTAGACATGGCCTGCGTTCACGGCCCCTATCCAATTCTAGTTTCAAAATGTTACCTGTTAAAGTGGGCTGAATGTGAAGTGGGTCCACAATATGGTCGTGTGTATAAAATGAAAATTTTCACAACAGAAATGCTTAGTTCTAGCACTTGAATAAAATAGGGGTCCCTCCAATCACTTTGTGCTGCCCAATCATACCATGTTGGAGTTGAGATTTTATGGGGTAGATAAATAAATAAATAAATAAAACACAAACACCAATAAAAAAAAAAGATAGGTGACTGATTTCTAGAAACATCTCCATACTGTTTAATTTGTTTAAATTTAGTAAAATGGCCATAACAGTTAATTTTATTCAGGTGTTACGGTTGTCCGATGACCGCTAGCAAAGAGAAGTGGACGTAATTTTTGATAAATTGATGGGACTAACCTGCATTTTAACCAAATCTGATAGAAAGCTCTGTATGCCATTGTTCTTTTGGAGTTGAGATTCATATGTGGCAAAAAATTAAAAAATAAATATTCAAGCTTAGTTTATCTGTTTAACGAACCGAATTTAAACGGAGTAATGATTAACTTTGCATGTTCTTCAATTCTAGTAATCGAATGGTTTAACAATTACCTGAAGAAAGCTGCAAGCAAGTTCAAGGACCTTTAGTACTATACTTTCGTCGCCAACCAAGACTGCCCTTTCCCATTCCTTTCACCTTTCTGCACGTTTTGCTCAAATAGAACTCAGGCAAAGTGGTTCGTATGCTTGCTTTACATAATAAAAAGAAGCAAACTTTGGATTCAGATCGTTCTGCTAAAGAGGACTGGTGGTGAACTTTATATAGTTATTCAGAAGTTACAGAAAGCTTTGATTTGCTATCTTTATCAAACCATGGCCAAAATTCCTCAATGGGACGGGCTGCATGCAAATCTTTGCAGTGGAAATCAACTAAGAGGACCTTGAAATTTTCAAATAAATTCAAGAGGACCTTAGAAATTTTTGGAAAAGATACTAAAAACTTTTGAAGCTAAAATTTTATATCAAAAAAGTTCATCAAAATAATTTACAATCTAGAAATCCATGTATATATTATAATGATCATTATTATGAAATTGATCTATTCTGAAAGTTTATAGTATAGACATCAATTCTATGTAATGATCATAATGATTTTTGTAATATAAACACCATGAACATATTACAATGATATATTATAATAATCATTAAACTATAGACATCAACTCTATATAATAATCATAATGATCTTTTGTGATATAGACAACATGCATGTATTATAATGATCATTATAATAGAGACATTGATTCAATATAATACTTATAATGATTTTTTATAATATAGATATAGGCATCATAAATATAGTGCGATGATCATTATTATGGAATTGATCAAAAAATAAATAATTTAAAGTTGATAGTTGGCATTCAAATATAAAAAAACAATAGCATCATTTGAACAATCGGGACATTTGTTTAAGAGATTATGTTAAAATAAGAGAACCATTTAAACGATCAAGTGGCTTGCTTAAGAGATTATGCTAAAAAAAATCGTAAAATAGTGGAATCTCTTAAGCGAAAGATTGATCAATTAAGGGATCGATCGAAACGGTTGTACTCTTGTTAACGGCCCAACAGTTTAAGAGATTATTCTACATAGTCAAAATAATATAATCTCTTAAATGATTATATGGCCGTTTAAGAGATTTTGGTAAAAAAAAAAATAGTATCGCTTAAGCGATAGATTAATTTGCTTAAGAGATTGGTCCGAACGACCATTCTTTTTGTGACAACCGGGCCATTTGGCCCACCCAAACGGCCATTGATGTTCATTGATATTTAAAGAGATCGACCGTCCTTTTTGTGGCTTGTCTCTTTATAGATCACTTGTAAGAAATCGACTTGTCTCTTCATGGATCACTTGTAAGTTGTTCATTAATGTTTAAAGAGATTGACTTGTCTCTTTAAGAGATCTTTCATAATGCCATGCGATCTCTTCAGGGATCGCTCATAAGTTGTTCATTAAGATTTAAGAGATCGGCTTGTCTTTTAATGGATTGCTCGTAAGTTGTTCGTTGAGATTTAAGAGATCGACTTATCTCTTCATGGATCGCTTGTAAATTGTACATTAAGATTGGCCCGAACGGCCATTTGTTTTGTCACAGCCTAACCGTTTTGTAGTATCTCTTAAGAGATTGGCCCGAATGGCAATTTGTTTCATCACAGCCTGACCGTTTTGTAGTCTCTTAAGAGATTGGCTTGAACGACCATTTGTTTTGTTACGGCCTTGCCATTTTGTTATTTTGGTAAGTTAAGTTATTTTCAATTTGACCCCCGCTCATAAGTTAAGTTATTTGTAATTAGACCCCGCTCAAATCTTAAGGCAAATAAGTGTATTTATTTGCCCTAATTAATGCCGCATCATAAATTCAACATAAAAAAAGGGAAAATAAAATTTGAGGGTAGTTTCTACCATTCTTACGACCTATCTAATGGCAATGAAGGTATTGAAGTTATTTATGTCGTTTGTCCTTACAATAGCCAATATAATTTTTAAGAAAACAACTTTTTTTTTTTTTTGTCAAATCACAGTTGTAACCCATTAGTTCAAGTAGAAATCTGGTACAGGGGCAATGCATTAGTAAACCATTTTCCTGTCAATAGTTTACTAGATACATACCACATAAGGTATGTTGGTCAACTATTTAATTGAATAAATAGAAAAGGGTTCAAGAGTACATAATTATTGTATGTCAATCAAAACTCCAAAATCTGTTTATCCTATCAAGCAGGACTTCCTCCTTCAGTTTGCTCGAAACAAGCTGCTAACACACGATTATCA
Organism: Petrea volubilis; assembly: GCA_026212405.1. Classification (NCBI taxonomy): domain Eukaryota; kingdom Viridiplantae; phylum Streptophyta; class Magnoliopsida; order Lamiales; family Verbenaceae; genus Petrea; species Petrea volubilis. The sequence goes on from CM047881.1 coordinate 18,134,470, forward strand.
GATTCTAGTCCTTTTTATACATGTGCAATTTAGTTGTGTGTGAAAAACAGGACATTATCACTATCCTTGACCTAGCTAAGCCTTATTTAATTGTATCATACAAAGCATAAATTCTAAAACTAATAAAACAAACCCAAAGATCCTTAAAAAGCTCATGAATTTTGTAAGCCCTTTGGTTATTTTCACAAATTATAATCATGTGTGGAGAAGGAGAGGAGAAAGGGAGGGAGGCAGAGAAACCCACTGGAGAGAGCAAAATAGGGGAAAGAAGAGTGATACAATGTGTGTGTGTGTGGGGGGGGGGGGGGGGGGGTGTTGAAGAGAGTGAAGGAGTGAAGAAGGGGAGAAAGGGCAAAGTATACAATTGATTATACACAAACAAAGGCCAACATTGAAGCTTACCAAAACATTTCTATTTTGGCAAGTAAACAGGGATGAGGTATGCTATCGAAGCCATGACAATGGACTTGAACATGACCGAAGATGGTATGCTTCCCTTGTCACCCCGAAAGAAGAGTGCTTCATAAACCGGTAAATTTACCGTAACTATGAGCCCGGATAAAACAATTTGCCCCATCGAACAATCCAACACCTCCGGGCCAGAAACAAGCGATCTCATGATTCCATATACAAAGCTGAAAAAGTTGAGTAACACAAGTGTTGCAATGATGATAAACATGACAGATGAGCTTCCAAACTCCATCATTTCCTTCTCGTACCTCTTTTGCAACTCGTTGCCCACTGTCTTGGCCGTGAGAGTAAATGATGTCTCCTTGAGACCTAATTGTTTGTATATTGTGTCTACAAACCCGAAAAAGTAAGCAGTCGTGCGTCTAATCAACGTCATTCTTTGCAAGTTCCACCATCTTCTAAGTGTATCGCCACACATTAAGTCTTCAATTAAGCTGTAAGCTGTTCTTGCAGAGAAAACGTACGCGAAAGGTATGAACCACCAGCTAGACACCTGAAATAAAAGTTTAGATATCAGTTGAAATAGAAGTTCTAGAATGGTTTAAATGTAAAACTTAAAAAATCATCTTATGTTACACATCAATACACGTAAGAATGAGCCGTTGACATATTAAGAGCGAAAAGGTCCTTATATGGAGAAAATTCACTTCACATCAAAACCGTCTGCTTATACACATCTTGAATTGATAAGTATAATACAAAATATTGCACAATATGCTACAGAAGATTGTTCGGTAAATACAAAAACCATGTATAATTGTCAAGAATCTTCAACTTTACATGCACTGACTGATGATGCAAGAAATGTGGTACTTTATCATACCTTAGGGAACAAGGGCACATCATGGAGCAAATAAAGAGCAGGAACAACAACATAAAACAGAGTAGGCAACGAAGTCGGAGCCCAGAGAAGGTAGATACAATATCCCATTTGAGCCCCCAATTCTATCTTGCCGTAGCCATAGATGAAGGGGCAGTACTTGGAAAGAAAAATCTGAAACATGCCCTGAGACCATCTCGTGAACTGAACAAGTGCTAAGTCTAAGGTTGTTGGAGCAACACCCTCAAAGGCATTCTTAATTGGTTTGTAATACACGGGCTTCCATCCTCTGCACTGGATTGTTAAGCCCGTCACAATGTCCTCCACTGCACATCCATACACCAACCCCATCTGCATGCATACATTAATATGGCTATTCATGTCCCAAAATGCTCTTTCGATGAGTATACTAAGCAGTATTTATCTTGTTAATGTGGAAACAAACCTCTTTTCCCCACAAAGTACCCTTCTCATAGCTACAAGTTGCCAAAGGCTTTGAAGCTGCCTCCAATTCTTCAATTGTTCTTACTTTGGTGTTGTCTTTAATATTGTGCAATTCAAGTTTGTTATCCTCAAAGTACTTCTTTCCCGACAGGCTTTCCCTCCGATGAAAGCATCCAGTTCCAATGTACAGAGCCCCACCATAACCATCTAGACCAGCAAGCTCAATCTTTTCATAAGAAACAAGAAATATTTCAGTTGTCCACAGAATTGAATTTTGGAGAGGAAGAGAGAGAGAAAAATTTGATAGCAAGACATACCACATTAAGTGAGCATGGAAAATTTGCATAAATATCATTCTTGGTGATGTTATTATAGCACTGCGGGTACTGCACATACGAAATCCGATGCCCTTGCTTTTCATCCAAAAAGAAGCATACCGCATCTTGTATTGCATCCGGATCGTTTGAGTACATGTCACAGTCAACGTTCAAAACGATCGGTGCATTGCTGATCTCTGATGAAACTCTTATCTGCAAGTATGTAAATGAAGACTAACTTTAGTGACTAATGGAACACACGCACAAAAAAAAAGGATAACTCGGTTACCAATGAATTCATTGCTCCAGCCTTGAAGTTATGTGGCCATCCCGGTCTCTTCTCTCGGGACAAGTACACTAGTGATGGTAATCTTTTTCCCTCAATATCAAGTGCTTGTGGGTTCCATCCATCTGTCAAAATCTGAAAAAAAAAAATAACAGCAGATATTTAATTTCTTCTTCCTTATAACTAACAGAAGGGACGGGAATTAAAATTTGGAATCGTACTATGGAGATCACCTGAACAATTGATTGATGATCCTGCTTTGTGATCCTAGAGTTCCATTCCGAGAACCCTTTATGTTCGCCCTTAATTTCTTTAGGAATGCTACCCTCTCTCCCAGCTGAATCTATTCGGTGTGTCATATCTTCGTACAAGTTCTAAAGCAGAAAACGAACTTCTATTATAGCTTCATGATATCTTTGAGCAACTCACTACAAAGAAGAACAGGATTTCTAAATCAGTTTTCAATTTCACCTTGATATTAGTCCAGTCCTGCACGAAATTTGAATCATGTAAATCGGTATTCTTTGCAAAATAGATTTCGGGAGCCCTCGGCTCGACATTGTATTTCTTGCAGAAAGGTATCCAATACTTGGAAAATTTAGAGGCCTCCAGGAGAGCATAGAATGTTAGTTCAGAGCATCCATCATCTGATAGGTAAACTGCAAGCTTTTCGGGTGGATAATTATATGACATGAGAGACAAGACTGTGTTGATAACCAGTGATGGGGGCTCCATTATTGGATCTGCTGTGCAAACAAAGATGTCAACTCCTGGCAACTTGTCCTTGTATCTGCAACAGCCATATTTACATTAGCAAGACAGACAATCAGGTACTAATTAATTCATACCATTACTGGTCAAATGAGTCCATAAATATTTATTTTCTATGATAAAGAATACCAGACAAACCAAGATTGATCTTATGAAAACCCCTTCTGTTTCTTTTTCAAACATGTTTTTAATAACTGCAAAAATGATCAGATAGCTGAAAATCAGAAGCCCTTTTCAGTTCTGACAAAAAACGATGAGCCCTCAAGTATCAAATCTTTTACTTAATGAACTTTTGGATCAAACCCTTTTGTAAAAACTCTTCACAACACTGATAGAGCTGTAAATTAACTTTTGCTGCCACTACAAGTAAAAACTAAAATTTCGGCAGAATATTTCGTCAAAAAAGTTTGACTGGGTTTTGGCAGAACTTTAAAAAAAAATTACAAAAATGAAAAATAAATTTTAAAAAACTTAAAAATAATAATTTTTCAATTTTTGGCCGAATTTTTCTCCGAAATTCAGCCGAAAATTAAAGAAAAATAAAAAAATATTTATTTTTAAATTTTCAGTTGAATTTTTGAGGAAAATTCCACCGAAAATTAACAAAAAAAGTTAAAACTATTTATTAAAATTTTAAAATAAAATTAAAAAATTTATATGATATTTGTGTATGCTACATATATATATATATATATATATATATATAATGTTTGTGTATATACATATATTATAGTTGGAGAAATATTTATTTTAACCTAATTTATATTATAAATTATACTAAATTAAAATAAATAATTTGATAATTTAATCTTAATTTTGATGCAACTAAAAGTAAATAATAATATAATGATATTTCAAAAATTATTAAAGGGGTAATTTCAAACATATATGTTAAGTATAGAAAAAGATATAACATAACAACAAAATGATGACAGTCCAATGGCAAGAGTCTTGTTTGCGAACAAAAAGGCGAGGGTTTGAGTACCACCGATTGCAAAATATAGAATAAAATCAGTTGGGCCTGCATGTGAGGTTGAGGCGGAGGTTCCTGGGTTTGATTTGAAGATTTGGCAATTGGGACTTTTATTTCAGTAAAAAATATTAAAATTTTGGCCGAATTAAATTTTGCAGCTCTATTTCAGTAAAAAAATATTAAATTTTTGGCAGAATAATCCGCCAGAAAAATAATTAAATTTTGCCGAATTTTCTACCGAAAATTAATTAAATTAAAAAAAAAAAATCCCCGAAAATCCGTCGAAACTAAAAAGCGACAAAGATATTTTCGGCAAATTCGTTTGGCCAAAATTCTACCAAAAAATCCGCGGAAATTAACATTTTTTCTTGTAATGTGCTGAGTTTATTATAGCAGGGATGAACTTAAAGTAGGATTTATGCTAAGAACTTATAACTTCTTTAAAGGAATGAAATTCAAGAAGATCCCATTTCATTTTTAAAACTTAACAAGCTCCTTCAACTTCGACAGTACTAATTGCAAGATTTTCAGCACATATTAACTACAAACACTCAATAAATTCTAAATCTTTCCATTTGAGATTATGAATATAATACTAAATATTACCTCTTACTCTTAGTGAGCCTATCCCTGAAGGGAGTGCGATAGACGACGTTCCATCGAGCCGCCTGAGTGAGAATCCAATACAAACCAAACAAGATCTCTGCGAACAACATCCCAAACCAAGCATGCCTTCCGGGCTCTCCTGGTCCAGGGATGTGAACCAATCTGTACACCCATATCAACGCGATGCCAACAAGTATTGTCGAACTAAAAAGTCTGTATGGAGCTCTGCCTTTTGCTGCCTTTGTCTCGAATAACGGAGGGACGCCTTCCTCTCCAGTACGGGCACTCATCCTCTCTCTCTCTCTCTCTCTCTCTCTCTCTCTCTCTCTAGAATCTAGAATCTAGAATCTAGATACACACGTTGAAGGTGTTACTGCGTGTTCTTGCTTGGCGGTTTTGACCTGACAAGATGTTCTTATAAGAGTGGAAGTGACTTATGATTTACTGAAAAAAGCCAAAATGAATTTGCTACTGTTGGATTATCACTGCGTATAACTGCGCATGCGTTTTGAAGTTATGTTCGTTTAATAAATAATAACTAATAAAAAAGTTGGACTTTTCCTTTGTCTTTTTTGTTTTTTTTTTGAAAAACACAGAATTGTGCTTATTAAGCCTAGAAATCAGTAATATTGAATAAATTAGTATCTTTTTTACAAAAGAATTTCAACCCGTAATTTTTTCTTCCCTTTTTTTTTTTCAAGAAAACGATCCAATATTGTTTAAAATCTATGTCGTCATATACAATAGAAATTAGAAAAGACTAGTAATAAATTTAGAGCAAAATCCATAATATCAAAGCAAATTTTAATTAACTGCTATTTTGTCCTTTTTGGTTAATATCATCTAATATTTCAAAATTGAAAGAATTATATATTTCTCATTCTTCGTTAATTATTTTTTCTGTCTCATCTAATGCAGTAACGAATTTCTTCTTCTTGAAATATTCATTATCTCGCATTATTTAAGGATTTAATTTCATTTATTTTTATATTAATCCTTTTAAATTTTTATTTTTTTATTTTTATTAGTAAGTACTTTGGTTGTTGATTATGAAAATTTCTCTAGTTATTTTCATATTTTAACAATTGGCTATATTTATTAGATTTCTTTGTTCTTTTCTTTATAATATAACGTTTTGGTTATAAGTTTTGGATATTTTTATAGATCTTTTAATTGCGTTGATAATTTATAAATTTATAATTTCTCTAATCATTAATATTAGTGATAAAGTAAATTATTCCGGTATAATATTATAGTTGAATGGATTTTTAGTGGCACTACTAATTCAATCTTAACTATTTTTCGCATTTTTTTGGATATTTTTTAAGATTTTGATTTTATAGGAGATTATTTATATAATCATATAAAAATCAAAATTTTATTATTTAATAAAGAAAAAATCATTGTTTAATTTAATATCATGATGTTAAGAGTGATTAGATTGTAATATAATTTTTTTTAATTTTTTTTTTCAACATCAAATATCTCATCCAATTGTTTTATAATTTTCTTTTAATCTAATAAAATAACACAAACAGTATAAGACTTTATTCAATAGAATGGGCCCACAAGTAATAATGTAAAGAGAGTCTAGAGGGGAATATTGTAATTTACGTTAATTATACTAGTTAGATTATGAAGTAATTTTTAATATGATTTGAATTATTGACTATTGAGAATACAAAAATATTTAAATAAGATTTGCTCACGCATTATAGCTTTTGCTCTATGGGACATGAGATTCCATCCACTTGGGTATATATTCAAGCGGTATATTAGTTATTGGATCTAAACATGATATGTCAAAATGTGTAATTGTAATATCATTATGTTCAATCCAACGATATATACACCAGTCGGGGGACATGAGATGCTACCAATTTTGGTATATGCCAAAGTGGTGTATTAATCGTTGGATCTAAACATGATGATATCAAAAAGTGTAATTGTAATATCATCATGTTCAATCCAACGATATATACACTAGTTGAGTATATACCCAAGTCGGGTATTTATTATTAGCCATTAAAAAAAGAAAAAAGAAAAAAAATGTCGGAGTTTTCATCTATTGAAAGATAGATATTGAAGGTAAAGATATGAGAAAAGGAGAGAGAAGAAAATAAAGAGAAAAGTAAAAAAGCATAGGAGGGAGGAAAGAGGGAAAAAGAATACACTAAATTCATCAAATAGTTATTAGATAATACTCATATCTTATAAAAAGGTACAAATAAATGTGGCAAACGATGTAATATTACTATATTAGCGTTGGTCACAGAGAATCTCAACTGCTGCTGTTCTGCATATTTTTTATTTTCTCTGTGACATATTTTAAAAAAAAATTGGCATGTAATGTAACATTACCTGGAGAAGGTATTAACGTGGGTTTGGTATAACTGGAAATAGACAAGTGAATGAATTCATTAGTCTTTCTTTCTTTCTTTCTTTTTTTTTTTTATACTTAAGCATATGCTTTTGAAATTATGAATTTAATAATTTTGAAATATCATTACATTATTATTTACCCTTAATTGCATTAAATATAGGGTTAAATTATCAAATTATTTATTTTAATTTTATATAATTTCTAACATATCGTTACATTCTTTCATGATCGGAAGTATCATTACATTCCATAACCAAAAAAAAAAAGTATCATTACATTCAAATAATAATAAGGTTTAAATAAACATATATACATAAAGAAATATTATATATGTAGCATGCAACAATTTTTATTAAGGTTTAATTTTTATAAAATTAATAATTAATTACTATCTATGTTGATTAATCTTTATATATGTTTATAAGTGATTATTATACCAATTTATTCATTTACCCTAGTTGCATTAGATTTAAAGTTAAATTGTCAATACCTTTTTTAAATTTAGTATAATTTTTATAGTATCGTTACATTCAAATAATAATAATAATAATAATAAAAGAAGGTTTACATAAATGTTTTCCCAACTATATATATATATATGCATATACATATCTTTTATGCACACATATTATCATATGTAGCATACAACAATTTTGATTAAGGATTAATTATTGTAAAATTATTTTTTTAATTTTTTTAAATTTTTGGGGGAATTTTCCATGAAAAATTTTGCAGAAAATCAAATAATTAATATTTTTTCATATTTTAAAAAAAATTTTGGAATTTCTGCCAAAATTTCATCTAAAATTAAAAAAGAAAAAAAAAGAACATTATTTTTTTAATTTTTTATCAATCCCACTGAAAATTTTAAGAGAAAAATAAAAAAAAATCTTAATTTTTTAATTTTTGGTAAATTTTTTGCAAAAATTCCTCGAAAAGTTAAAAAATTAATGTTTTTTAAAATTTTCGGTATAATTCTCCTTCGAAATTCTGTCGAAAATTAAAAAATAATTTGACAAAATTTTTTGCCAAAATCCTGCCAAAATAATCTGTCGAAAATCCTATTTTTTTTTGTAGTGTTTTCACTTTCTTAAGAATGGAAAACGAGTATTTATCATATGGAAAAAAAAAAAAAGAAAAAAGAAAAAGAAGACGTCAATCACCCTTGCTCCTGAAGGAGCAGCCCTCCATGTGCCGGGCCCAGCCTGCTGAGCCCCGTGGGTTGGCACAGCACTTAGTGGCAGTTTCCGCACACATCCACCGTTTCTCCAGTGGCTAAAACCATTAGTTATATTAATTTTAGAACATTCTAATTTCTTAATCATAAATTTTTAATTTAATTAATTTCTTATCTCTAAATACTTAAAAATTATTGTCTTTTTTTTAATAAATTTTGAAACTTCCTAATCTCTTAACCATTATTTTCCATATAAAATTTTGATAAATCACGTTACCGGCTGATTACGGCATTGAAATAAGGACGAGTGTGGTCCCAAACTCGCATCCATCCAAATAATGCATCAATATAAAACAAAAAAATGTCCCACTAAGGTGGTCCACTAAGAGTGGAAAAGTCTTTTGAGTATTTAATATTTTTCTCTGCTTCCAATTTATTACGTTTGGTCAATCCTGATGGCTGCCCCACATTACGTTGTCGTATTCGTCATTTTTCTGCGTATCCCTGAATTAAGTAAACACCATTGTTGGATCAGTTTCGAGAAAGGAATGTGAGAAAACGACTCGCCCCATTCATTAAGTCAAAACACTCAATTTAGTGTAGAACAAACCACATCTTATTGATGATTAAGAGCCGTTTGCATGGATTTCTCTAAAAAAAAAATTTATTTATTTTAAAAAAAAAAAACATTTCAAACAAAAAATTTATATTTGGATGGGTCTTTTAAAAAAACAGAAGCTATACAAAAATCAAAAGTCACTTTTTTTTAAAAGTTACCTCAAAGTAACTTCAAATAAAAGCATATTTTAAAATACTTTTAACTATTGTATCTAAATGCAAAACTGTTTAGATTTTAAAAAAAAACTCCATTATAAAAAACACCATTCGAGAAGCACTTTTTTTTTAAGTCCATCCAAACGAGCTCTAAATTTATATTTTTCCACTAGGTTTTTTTGTATGGTAAATTTATATCTGCCAATGTTGATATGTTGATATTGAAATGTTGACATAAATTATGAAATAAGTTCTAATAAAATTTAGGGAAAAATATTGAAATATACTGGAAATTAATTTTTATATCTAAAAAATTCATAAAACTATTTTTCAATCCTAAAAATCCATTCCACTAATTTTTATTTAAAAAAACCCAATAGCTAAATTTATTACTAAATTATCCTTGACCTTTTTGATTGAAAAAGATAGTTAATTGATCATTTTAATAGAAAAAGACATCTTTATGTTATTAAGCGGATTTTTATCAATGATGGTTTAATTAATTAGAATTTATTTTCTATTAAAATGATATTTTCTTTGAATCTCAAGATGCATAAAAATAATAAATATATTTTTTTGAATTTGAACATATTTACCGTATAAATGTTTAAAAATCAATTAAAATAAAAAAATATTAATCTCCATAAACAGGTTTAAACAAAAAAGATTTTTTTAATGCAAATTAGGTAATAAGACAAATATATAATATGCGACCGATTTTTTGGGTAGCAAAATGCGACCAACTTTGCGACAAATTTGATGAATTTTTACCAACTTTTATTAGAAACATTTGTGATTGGCAAGGTTGGTAGGAAAAGTGTCAAATCGGTAGCCAAAAAAAAAAAAAAAAGGCAGCCATCCTAAAATATTTTTGGCGTGACTTTACGACAGTGAAAATCCGTTGCAATTTGGGCTAGAAAATTTTGCGATGGCCAAGGTCAGCCGCAAATTTCTTTATGATGGTTCACCATATTTGTGACCGACCAAATCAATCGCAAAAAAATTGTTTGACATATTTGCGACCACTTTTTTTCATAGTAAAAGTTGTTCGACAATTGAAATTATGTAATATTTTGAGACGGATTATATTAATCCGTCACAAATTTTATTTCATTTTATTTGGGTGTACTTATAAAATTAAGATTCATTTCAACAGTTTTTATTTTGTTAATAGATAATAATTACCACATAATAAATTTGATTCATTGAATTTTCAATGTAATTTACCTTATAAATTAATATATATATATATATATATATTGATCATCTATTACGAAATAATCAATATAGATTAATAATTTGAATTAAAAATTAAAAATTAAAAATTTGATACAAATAAAATTGATATTCTCTTCAATTTGCTACTACTTTCTCCTTCGCAAAAATAGCACATTTTAAATTATCTTTTTTAATATTTGTTAAGTCATTTTATTTCCACTTTTATAGCAATTATTAACTGATACCTTAATTAGTTTAATCAACTGGACTATTGATAATTAATTTTCCTCATTTGATCCATTGTCTAGCTGATATAGATTATTACAAATATAAAATTATTAGCCGATCATCTAGCTAGCCTTATATTGTTATATATTATGCTTTTTCATGTCGCCGGCTTCCTTATAATTTCATTTGATGTCAAATCAATATTTAATTTTTGAATATCAATCAATTGATACAATCATGATATATGTATGTATATTGATACACACACACACACACACACACACACAAATCGATTGTCGATGTACTAGCTAGCATTATATTTCTCACTATGTACCCATCACACGGGAACTAAATTTTCAAAGCAAATATTTTCCCTTTCATTTTTTTTATGGAACTAATTAAGTGGCACAATGATTATTTCCCTAAACCTATATTGGTTCACAATTAAATGTTCTATAAATACACACAAAAATGAATGAAATTTTATTTTGATCAAATTAAATTTATATTTAATAAAATTAGTAAGAAGAAAAATGATATATACAAAGTTTAGACACATTATATATTTATATTCATATATAATATAGGTGTATATATTCATATAATAATAAGAAGAAGAAAAACATTTCATTTTTTTATTGTTGTTCACATAATCTATAAATATACACACACACACACACATAAATTAAATTTAAAAATCTTGAGGCCATTCATTCTTTAGAAAAGAAAATTTCAATGACGATTATATCATAAGGTAATATTGAGATTGAATGTATTTTTATCGACTGAATTTTTTGATATAATAACTTATCAATTACTAATTTTGAAAATAAATTTTTTAAACATTAGTTAACTTATTTTTATTTGATAGAGTTTGTTAAAATATATAAATAAAAATATTATTTCCTATACCTTGGCCCGAATTAAATATTAGTTTAATAAAATTAGAATTAATAAATTGATTTTTTTAAACCTAAATCCAATAGGCAAAAAAATATTGCAACATAGAAGGAATTAATGGCATGATTGGTATGCAGGAAAGGATTTAAGTGTGAATTGAATGAGTTTAAGAATGGAATGAAGATGGGAAAGGAATGATATTGATATAGCATTTCCATACTTAGTATACCCAAGGAATAAAGAAGGGAATGGATTACTTTAATTCAAGCCATTGATATATTTGGTAATTTATAAGTAGTAATGAATCAAAAGTATACAAATAAATCACATATATGATTCAAATATTTTTATATAAAAAATATTTTAAAATTTTAACTTAAATAATATAAATGTATATCTTATACGTTACATATATATATATATATATATTAATTTTTATGCATGATAATATTATGTTTTATATACTTATTATAAAGTTTGCACGGGTATCAATTATTTTATTTCATATATGTAATTATACGTGCATTTGGTATAATATATATCACCTAAAATAATTTTAATATACAGTTTCATTATGAATATCAAATTATCAGTAAATTATATTATCATATATGTGTATGTATGAATATATGTTAGCATATGTTAATATATTATACATTTTAAAATGAAATGTTAGATATAAATTATAAATATATTGATTTATGTATATATATATAGATTTTAATGTAATAAATATAATTTAATAAACATTTAATGCATTTATTAGTATTTAATTAGTGTAAATATAAGTTTTATAACACATGATAAATTTAATAAGTATTGTACCAATAATATGAAAAAATAGTTCATTGTCAACTTGTTGGGAATAACTAAAACCATGTAGGATTGAACGAAATGGGAATAGTGATTCCCACGGAAATAAGTATTCCCGTCTCTAAATCATACCAGCCGCGCCATTAGAAATGGACGTGGGAATACCCATTCCATTCCCACTCAATTCCTACATACTAATCATGCCATAATAACAACGGTTTACTGACAGACTCTTCACCTTCCCATGCGCAACACCTAGGTTCAAATTTGCTTAGACGTACTTGCACACCTCCACGCTTGTAAGAGCTCACTGTGGCTCGACCTGTGATCAACTCTGTCTAGCTTGAGCATGAGGACGCGGGCCATAAGTAAGTCCATGGTGTTCGAGTTTGCTGGTGTTGTGGTGGTGTGTTAAGATTTTTATTCACAAACAATTTCACTACTAGAAAAACAACAAATAGCCACGGATTAGCCACGGATTTAAAAAAAAAAAAAGAAAAAAAAAACTTAGCCACGGATTGGCCGTGGCTAACAGCCACGAATTAGCTACGGTCTGGCCGTGGAAGACCATGGCTAAAAATCCGTGGCCAAGTTTTTTTTTTTGGGCGCTAAGTATGGTCTAAACTCTTGACTTCTTAGTTGAAATTAGAACATTAAACCACTACACCACCATAACTTTTTATTTAATAATTAGTTTTTGCTATACTTTTTATTTAATAATTGATATATATATATATAATAAATGATTCGATATATTACATACATATAAGATTAGATATACTTATATACATGTGTATTTATATGTAATTAGATGTATATATATCAGATATATATGTACATATATAATATATATTAGATATATAATACACTGATATATAGATGATTGATATATTTCAATGTTTATTTCAATATCAATTCCAATTACGAATGATCGTTTCAATTATTTGACGATATTATAATGTTCTATTGAGTTAATATACAACTTAACTTTCATAATTATTTCTTTAGATTTAATTTACCATTTTATTATAATATCACAATATATGTTGGATTATACTACATATATAAGTATATAAATATACTCCTAATCAGTCCATTTCATCGTTTATTATCAATTATTTATATATAAGAGTTAATTATCTGGTTTTGAAAGTTTATAATTGATCAATTGTCATAACTTATATTATAGTTTTATTAATAATTCAACAACGTATAATTATTATTGATAATTTATAATATTTAAGTGTAAAATAACTAGGATAATAAGGCCAAAGTGGTTTAGCCACGGGCTTGCCACGGTTTCACGGGGCACCGGTTTGATTTTAGGAAACGGAGCACCGTGCGGCTAGTAATCGCTAGGTACGATTACGTACGCCTGGAAATTACGGAACTAACACGAGTTCTAACTGGGCGTCGCACTCACGGCCACATAGGCACGCTTTAGAGGACCAGCAACACAAAATTAATTGAAAGTCGATTCCATTGATTGCACATTCATGATTACAATATGGCTGCAGGAATGATTACAATGGGTTGGACCGAGAGGGGGAAATCCAACGCTCGACTATGCTTGAGAAGGCTTCACTTCAATAACTATCCCCTCCCTATAATAGGTTAAAAAAAATAAATCCTAGTAACAGCAGTAGATATTAAAAGGGCTAAACAACGCGCCCGAAAAGCAGTAAAACTGTACAATGCAAGAACAAAAGATAAAAGGGCCTAACACCTATGACACAACAAAATGTTCCTTGTGGTCCGGCATCGGTGAAGGCTGGTGTGGAATGCGGTCAAGGATGTCTGGTGCGTGAAGGCTCATCCTTGACATTCTCCCCCCTTTGAGCTAGCGACGTCCTCGGCGCCATGGAGTTCTGATACGCCTCGATGAGAGGTTTGAACGCCTTTAGATCTGTCACTCGCTCCCAGGTATTCTCCTCGTTGCTGCATCCTCTCCATTTCACCAAGTACTCATCATGTGTCTTCTTTGCTGTGCGCACAACTCGGTGATCCAAGATAGCTTCTTCCGCCCTCTTCTCTGTCTTCTTCAATTCTAATTGTGGGCGGTTCGGCTGGTTACGAGAGGGGTCCTCCTGATCTTCGGAATAGGGCTTGAGCTGGCTGACATGGAGGACGTCGTGGATCTTCCACCAGGGAGGCAACTCTAACTTGTAGGCTACCTTCCCAATGCGTCTAATGACAGTTACGGGTCCGAAGTACTTTTGCATCAACCGATGATCTCTCCCCCTTGATGACTTTGAGAGTCTAGGGTCTGGGACCTTTACCATCACTTTGTCTCCCATGCTGAATTCAAGGAAACGGCGATTTTGATCAGCATACTTCTTCATCCGCTTCCTAGCTTTCTCCAAGTAACTGCGAGTAATTTCAAGGTTTTGCTTCCATTCTTGGGAAAAGCTTCGAGCAAGAGGAGATTTGACACCCTGAGGGGAGTCAATGGTGTGTGGGAGAAGTGGTTTCTGCCCGGTAACGATCTCAAAAGCACTCTTGTTGGTGGCAGAGCTCTTTTGAGCATTGAAGCACAACTGGGCAACATCCAGGAGCTTCACCCAATCCTTCTGTGTGCCCCGAACAAAATGTCGAAGGTATTCCTCCAACATAGAATTGAAGCGCTCTGTTTGGCCATCAGATTGGGGGTGATAGCTCGAGCTCATGTTGAGTCTGGATCCGAATAGTTTGAAGAGCTCGGTCCAGAAAATGCCGATGAAGCGGGAGTCCCGATCACTGACAATATCCTTTGGCAGTCCCCAATATTTGACAATGTGTTTGAAGAAGAGGTGAGTTGTCCCCTCCGCCGTAACGTGTTTTGGGGCTGCAATAAAAGTAGCATATTTTGAAAAACGATCCACCACGACAATAATAGTTCCCAAGTCCTCCACCTTGGGCAACCCGGAGATGTAATCCATCGAGACACTCTCCCACGACCGTCTTGGGGTAGGTAAAGGTTCAAGCAGTCCTGCCTTCTTTTGATGGTCGGCCTTGTCCTGCTGATATACTAGACAAGTTCGGACATAAGTTTCAATATCATCCCGCATATGCGGCCAAAAGTAGGCCCTCTGAACTAGGGCACAAGTGCGTTCCTCGCCAAGGTGTCCGGCCCATAGAGTGTCGTGGCACTCCGTGATAATTGATTTCCGCAGGTCCCCGCCCTTCGGAATGTAGATGCGGTTGCCTTTGGTCCTCAACAAGTCTTCCTCCATCCAGAATTGTCGAGTCTTTTCCTGCTCGACGAGGTTGATCAGATTCTGCGCGGCATCATCCTTTGGTAGTAACTTTCTAATCTGATCCTTGATCGAGATGGCAACCGAACTGATTGAGATAGCGGCAACCGACCTCGGGGTATCTAATTCCGCCCTCCGGCTTAGGGCATCAGCCACATGGTTGTGTGACCCAGCACGATATTCCAATGAGAAGTTGAATTCCGACAAAAGTTCTTGCCATCGTGCCTGCTTGCTGGTTAGTTTCGACTGTGACAAGAAATGGCTCACTGCAGTATTGTCCGTCCTAACCACAAAGGGAGACCCTAGTAAGTAATGCCGCCACGTCCGAAGGCAATGGACTACGGCTAATAACTCCTTCTCATGCGCTGAGTAGCGCCTCTCTGCATCTTTCAACTTACGGCTCTCAAAGGCCACCGGGTGGCCTTCCTGTATCAACACTCCTTCGAGTGCGAAATCGGATGCATCCGTTTCGACTTCAAAAGGTTTTTCCATGTCTGGGAGTGCGAGCACTGGCTCAGAAATCATGGCCTTCTTCAAGTTCTTGAAGGTAACTTGGCATTGGGGAGACCAGTTCCAAATCTCCGTCTTCTTTGTCAAGTCTGTAAGGCGGCGAGCAATCTCAGAGTACCCCTTCACGAATCTTCGGTAATAGTTTGCCAGTCCAAAGAATGACCTCACCCCATGCACATCGTTTGGGGGTTGCCAATCTTGGATGGCCTGCACCTTCTTTGAATCCATCCTTATTTTGCCACTTTCTATGATATGACCCAAAAATTGAACGGTTTCTTAAGCAAATGAGCATTTCGACAATTTTGCATACAACTCATGCTCGCGAAGTCGAGTGAGGACCTTCCTCAGGTACTCGACATGATCAGTGAGAGTCTTGCTGTATATGACAATATCATCAAGGTACACCACCACAAACTCATCGAGGAAGCCATGGAGTACCTGGTTCATCAAGGT
Organism: Petrea volubilis; assembly: GCA_026212405.1. Lineage (NCBI taxonomy): Eukaryota > Viridiplantae > Streptophyta > Magnoliopsida > Lamiales > Verbenaceae > Petrea > Petrea volubilis. Next base: position 18,150,847 of record CM047881.1, read on the forward strand.
ACAGAATGTAGCAGGTGCATTTGTCAAGCCGAAAGGCATGACCAGAAATTCGTATGCACCGTATCTCGTCACCACTGTGGTTTTTGCTTCATCCCCTTCTTTAACCCGGACTTGCCAGTAACCAGAACGCAAGTCAATCTTCGTGAAGTAGTTCGCTCGACTCAATCGATCAAAGCAATCTGCCACCAGCGGGATAGGGTACCTGTTCTTAACTATGATTTTGTTTAAGGCCCGGTAATCACAACACATTCGCAAGGAACCATCGCTTTTCTTCTGGAATAGGACCGGGGCTCTATATGGTGACCTTGCTGGTTTGATGATACCGGAGTCCAGCATTTTCCTCAGTTGTTTCTTGAGTTCCACAAGCTCAGGTTGTGACATTCTATATGGTGCCCAAGCAGGAGGCTTCGTGCCCGGCACCAGCTCAATTTCGTGGTCCACTGCTCTCTTCGGCGGTAGCTTCCGAGGCAGCTCATCTGGCATCACATCTTCAAACTCCGTCAGGAGCTTCTTCACCACATCGGGATGGGTTCCGATACCTCTTCTATTTCTTCCATTTTAAGGGTACACAGGTAAGATGGCTCATTCTTCCTGCATCCCTTCTCAAATTGTAGGGCTGAAAGGTTCTTTTGCCCCACTGTCCCAGCTAAGGCTGGGATGACACATGGCTTGCTCCCCATCATCATCAAAGAGTTCACATGTGGCATCACACTGGTGTTCGTATCACACAAAAATTCAAGCCCGAGAATAAGCTTAAAATCATCCATAGTAACGACTGAGAGGTTGATCCTTCCTTCGTAGGGACCAACCCTCATAAGCACAGATTTAGCCACTCCAACAATGGGTTGAGCAGCCGAGTTGATTGCCTTCACGCGACCAACTCCCTTTTCCAAAACAAGCCCTAGTCTTTCTACTTCTGAGCTTGCTAGATAATTGTGGGTTGCCCCCGTGTCGATCATGGCTTGGATAGTTTTGCCATTAAGCTTTACATCCACATACATCAATCCTCTTTTCCTACCGGCTTCGGATTTTGGCACCACAGTAGACTGGGCCTCAATTAGGGCCGGAGTCGTTTTAGTTGTTCTTGGAGTCATTTTTGCCTTCGCCCCCACTTGTTGGGACAGGGAATTGTACCAGTGACTGAATGGGCCAAGATTCTCGCCATGTTGCTCGTCCTCCCATTCCTCTTCATCACTGACTGCCTCGGGAGGTACAACTAGCTTGGACACCAACTCGTTCCCCCCTAGCATTGAGGGTTTGCCTCTTCGGGCACGCCCTAAAGTGGTGTGGGTCATCGCAAAAGATGCATTGTCTTGACCCCCATGATCCACCTTTCTTTTGGAAGGTGCTCGGTCTACTTTCTTGCGAGGGTCTTCTTATAGTGCTCTCTTGGGAACTTGATGGAGGGGAAGGTTGTCTTTCCCCTGAACTTCGACGAAAACTCGGGACAAAGGGCCTCGAAACACTCCCTCTCGACTGAGAGGAGGCATTAGACCCTACTGGTTTATCTCTCCGGGGCTCGGCTGTATAATCCAGGAGTCGTTCTGCAGCTCCCATAGCCGTGTTCAAATCTGTGATTCTCTGCCGTTGCAATTCAGTCTCACAAATGGCTTCAAGCCCTCCATGAAAGTGAAGAGCTTGTCCTTCTCTGACATATCTCTAATCTCCAGCATGTGGCTAGAGAAAGCCTTAACATACTCTCGGATGGTTCCGGTATGCCTTAGGTCTCTTAGTGCCCGTCGAGCAGTGTACTCGACATTCTCAGGGAAGAATTGTTGTCGAATCGCTTCCTTGAGGAGCTCCCACGTATCCAGTTGTATCCGTTGTGCCTGCATATCCGCATACTTTGTTCGCCACCAAAGCTTAGCATCACCCTCAAGGTACATCGTCGCTGTCGACACCTTTCTTGCTTCGTCTGTCACATTGGCAGCTAGAAAGTACTGCTCCATATCAAAGAGGAAGTTCTCTACTTCCTTTGCATCTCGCGCTCCCCCATATGCTTTAGGTTCGGGGAGTCGCAACCTTGCCACGGGGTCTTGAGCAACCCCGCCGCCTTCGCTCACTAATCTTTGGACCAAGTTTAACTAGATTGTCATATCATCCACCATTTGCCTCAGTCTCAAAGTTTCATCAGCATTAATTGCATTGGCGAGTTCTCTGCACGCCACTCGACTGTCCTTTAGTTCGTCAAGAACGAATTCAAGTTGTTCTTCCAATACCAAGACCTTGGTTTCAAGCTCTTCTATCCGTTCGGTCTTGCTAGGGCCATCTTTCTTACCCTTTCCTTTCTTTGGTGGATCGGGCTCGACCACACCAATCAGATCGTTTTGCCTCGACTGGCTTGATCAAGCAACTTGGCTCTGATACCAACTTTCACGGGGCACCGGTTTGATTTTAGGAAACGGAGCACCGTGCGGCTAGTAATCGCTAGGTACGATTACGTACGCCTGGAAATTACGGAACTAACACGAGTTCTAACTGGGCGTCGCACTCACGGCCACATAGGCACGCTTTAGAGGACCAGCAACACAAAATTAATTGAAAGTCGATTCCATTGATTGCACATTCATGATTACAATATGGCTGCAGGAATGATTACAATGGGTTGGACCGAGAGGGGGAAATCCAACGCTCGACTATGCTTGAGAAGGCTTCACTTCAATAACTATCCCCTCCCTATAATAGGTTAAAAAAAATAAATCCTAGTAACAACAGTAGATATTAAAAGGGCTAAACAACGCGCCCGAAAAGCAGTAAAACTGTACAATGCAAGAACAAAAGATAAAAAGGCCTAACACCTATGACACAACAAAATATTCCTTGTGGTCCGGCATCGGTGAAGGCTGGTGTGGAATGCGGTCAAGGATGTCTGGTGCGCGAAGGCCCATCCTTGACACACGGTCAGGTCGTGGCCAGGCCGTGGCTAATAGACACGGCCTGACCGTGGGTAAATTAGCCACGGGCTAGCCATAGCTAATAGCCACGGTCTCACGATGGCTAGTTGTTAGCCGTAGAATAAATTTTTTTTATTTTTTGAATCTGATGTGGTTCGAACTCTTAACGTCTTGATTGAAATTAAAGTATCAAACCACTAGACCACTTTAATTTTTTGTTAAAAAATTAGTTTTTGCTGTACTTAACTAATATAAATTATGCGAAATTCTTAATATAAATTATCTAAATAAATTTTTCTGATAATTTTTATTTTTGCTAGTAATTTATTAAATGATTTTTATAATTAATAAATTACTTGTTCAATCACTAAATACTTTTCAATAATAAAAAAAAAAGAAAAGCCAAAGATTAGTAAAAAAAAAAAAAGAAAGGAATACTTTTCATAATGTTGATTTATGCTATAGAACTATGTGTTTCAAATTATTTTGTTAATTATATACTTAATTTAAAATATTTAAAATTGATGTATATTCATGTAATAAAGTAGATTCAGCATAAATGATTTCATTAAATTATGAAAGCTATCCCACAATATAAAGATAGAGCTATACTTAAATACATATATGAACAAAAAAAGTAAAGCGAGTTTGATTTAACTAGTGATAAAAAAAATCATTTGATATAACTTGTCAAAAATTAATTTAAATAACTAATTCAACAAAATAAATTCAAATATTTGATTTGTGTATTTAAATTGATTTAGGATTATTATTCATTTAACTCAATAGGAAAATAAAATTATTATTTGAAATTGTTGAAATAAATGTTTTACCTACATATTTGAAATAAAAAATAAAAATTGGTTAATAAATCAAAAATTAGTAAAACTAATAAATTATAAAAATAGATAATTTATTTAGATAATTTAAATTTAAAATATAACATAGATATATGTTAAATATAAGACAAATCTTTTAAATATATGAGGGGTCTCCATGTTTTTATTTATTTATTTATTTTTCAGATTAGCCACGGCCTAATGGCCACGGATTAGCCACGGTCTGGCCGTAGCCATTGGCCACAGATTAGCCACGGCCTTATATTTTTCAAAATTCTGTGGCCAAATTGGCCACGGCCTGACCGTAGCTATTAGGCACGGACTGGCTGTGGCTAATCTGTGGCTGAGTAAAGGCCGTGGCTAAATGGCCGTGCTAACGTTAGCCACGGATAAAATCCGTGGCTAATCTTCTGGGCCACGAATTTTTGCCAAAATCCATGGCTAAATTTGTTTTTTCTAGTAGTGTTTAAAATTTTGCAACCAAAAAAATCTATTTCAAATTGAAAAAAATTAAAAATTAACAAATAAATTTAAAAATAATTTATGACAAGCTCTATTCATCGCAAAATGTGGTGCAAGTTACCGTATTTTGCAACCAACACAATCCGTTGCAAAATTGCACCATGTAGGCTCCATGTCAATAAATTTTACAACCCCTTCAGGCCGTCGCCAAATTAGACTCAAAAATAATCGACTGCAAACCTAATAGCAAAATATATAATACAAGATGGATAGTATTTGGCATTAATATATATGTACGTATTATAAATTTATATAATATTCGGCATTAATACATATGTACGTATTATAAATTTAAATATGCCGGCATTAATAGCAAAAATAATCGACCGCAAACCTTAAATTTAAATATATATTTATTTAAAAGTATTTTTATTTAAATTAAGCAACTTTTAATAAATCTTAGAATAGCCGTTTGCGTATTTAGCCAATTTTTTCACGCAACTTTTGAAAAATATTTTGTAATATGTAGGTACGTATTGAATGCCAAATATTTTACCTACTCATTACCCAAAACAAAAAAAAAAAAATTACCTACTGGTATTTCATTAACTAAGATTATGTATAACTATATATATATATATATATATATATATGTATATATAAAATTATGTGAACAAATTTTATTAATCTTACTAACTTTTGTATTTTTTTTAATTTATTAATTTTTGATTTTTTTAGCCACTATAAAAATACATGGAGGGTTAGTATTTTACCCGATTGAATAAGAGGCATACGTTTAAAATATCAAAACCAAACTTATATGATCGTTAGTTACCACTTAATTAGGTTTTGGCTATGCATATATTAATTATTTTATAATCTCTTAGGCTTCGGAATTAAAAAAAAAAAAAAAAAGACACTACAATATTTTCTAAATAGAACTTTCGACTTTTTTCTTTTTTACTAAAAAAGTATGTCCAGAAAGCTTACGAAAATTCTTTCGGGGCCGGGTAAAGAAGGTTTTGTGCAATTGCTGTAGCCAACTGTAAATATTCTCTTCTCTATTTCTTGTGAATTCTTTCTAGAAGCAAGTCCAAAGATTTCAGAAGCTAAGTCGAATTTTTTTGAAAAAAGTTACAAGAGACACCCTTTGTTTAAATATTTGAATATTCATATTTTACTATGACACATTTATTTTCTCCTTGAAAATTTTGGCCAAGTTATTTGATCTAAATTACCTATTAAGGCATTCTACTTGTTGCATATGTATACTGTATACTTTATACATACGTTTTATTAACCAAGTCAAATTGTGACACTCACTTTTCGATTACTGCACCTTGACGTAGACCTGTCAATGGGTTGATTTTATCGTACTCATACCTAGGGGTGGGTGTTCGGGTCGGGTTACCCGATACCCAACCCAATTGGGTCGGGTACCCGAACTTGTAAAAAAATTCGGGTCGGGTTATTTAATTAAATTTCATTAAATATACATACATGCATTGTATGGAATGATAAAAAAATATTTTATTTTGATTTTGTCTGAATAATTGAGATATTCAATAACACCGTATTGTTTTATCTAGTCATGAATATTATATCCACTTATGTGGAGTTAAAACATTTAATTGTCTAATTAAGATAAAATGCTAGTAATTAAATGTAGAGGTGTTATTTAGTTGTTGCTATTTATTTATTTTTTCTAAATACAACATACAATTAATATTTCTAAAATTGCTCTTACAATATGCCATGCATTTGTTATTTTATTTAAATTAATAGCAGCAAATTGGTACTACTTACTTTTCTTCCATAGTTTCTAAATTAAAAAATATGTTAATACTTCAAATAATTATATAAAAATTATCATTCTATATTTGCATATTTGAGGGTCCACAAAAACTATAAGTCTGGATTTAATTTATTATATATATATATATATTAATAGTGAAAAAAATTATTTTATCAAAAAGAAAAATCAATGAAAAAAACTCGAAAAAAATTCGGGTTCAATTTGGGTATTTATTTCGGGTACTCGACCCAATTAACCAGAACCCAATAAAAACCCGACCCGTGCCCACCCCTACTCATACCAAACCCAGCACAAATCGTCAAAAGTATCTTCCTAGTATCCTATTCTACTCGAACCCTGTCTAAGACCTGACGACTCTAGAATCCGGGTCCAATCAACCAAACCCCGAAATTTTTGGGCAAGTCTGGGTCTGACCCCATTTTTTAATTTTAGTCTATATTTATTTATTTATTTTCATTTTTTTTTATATTTCATAAGTTTTAATTGGTTGTTTTTTTCAAAAAGAAGATTTATTTCTTAGTTTCCCCAAATTACACTCTTTTAAACTCAAACCCACAACCAAAATCTATTCACACATGAAGCAAATTACTACAAAGCTATAAGCTCATTGCTTTATTTATTATTTCTTCCGATAAAATATATCAAATCTATATATTTTAATTATAAATAAGAAATATCAAAATTATTTTTTATATTCAAAAAAAATTAAAAATAACATTGAGAATATCACATTCCACTAATCTTTCATTTTAAAAGACTCAGTTTAAATTTTAAACTAATTAAATTATCTTTCAACTTTACTTTAAAAAATAAAAAAACAATTATCTTTCAACTTATTAGATTAGGAAAATCTTGATGAACTAAATTTTAGCATTTATATATCATATTACCAGAAAACACCTTATCCACTGGCGAAATAATTCATCACAAATTTAAATTTGTGAAAATTTTATTCATCACAAACTAAATTAATCAACAAATATCTTATTACTTATGATTATAATTTTATCATAATAGAATTTCATTATAAAATTATCATAAATGTTTATATTTATAAAAGGAATTTATTAATTTTAACTTAAAAATTGAATGTCCAAATTGATTCCTTAATACAATATATATAGTATTTAAATAAAAATTATAAATGAAATATTTATAGTATAAATATTATAGGGTATATTGCATTAAGCACCCCAACGTTTGGGGTGTTTTGCACTTTGCCCCCCAACCTTTGTAAATGTGCACTTTGCCCCCAACCTTTATCATTTGTGCGCCGATGGTACTTTTTCACTATTTTAATGGAATCTTTGTAGAATATTCAGGCATATTCCGGGAAATATTGAGGAATATTCCATCGAATAGTGTAAAAATTACCATCAACGCACAAATGATAAAGGTTGGGGGGCAAAGTGCACATTTACAAAGGTTAGGTGACAAAGTGCACAACATCCCAAACGTTGGGATGCTTAACACAATATACCCAATATTATATTACGTATTATGTATTATTTATATATTACACACATAGCACACTCTCACACATAACACTGCACAATCAAAAAATTTAGGGATTGAGACCAAAAAAAGTGGTCGTAAGAATACCTGTAAGGTATCATTACCCAACAAATATAAATGTGTAAGACTCTACTCTAACCCATACATTAATTAGTATCAGTATGAGTTTAGATAGGATATGAGTAAAGTTTAAAATTTTAAGGTACGAATAGAATATAGGTAGAGAACTAATGGATTTAGATACCCTATTACCCATTACAGACCTATACAATAATTTTAAATTATTCCTTATAATTCATTTAACGTACCTAATATATATCAATAATATTATATACAAGAGACCCCCATAACAACTATCTTTAGTCTCTCAAACTTTTTGGTCTATCACTAGGAATATTTTAGTTCTTCTCTCCTATTTCGTCTCTCCATTCCCTTCTCACAGTACACCTTCTTTTTTCGGCCTTCGCAACGTATACTTTTTCGTGACATGGGCCGAGTTGAAATTGTTTGTGTCTGTCCAGTAACAGTTTGCATATATAATTTTCGGATGGAGACCACGAATTTATGGCCTTGCAAGAGAGAATGAGTACTGGAGATATCTAAGCAACTTTAACAAGCTAGAATATATTGTATATTTAAATGAAACCCCACCAAGAACTAAAACAAGTCTCAATGCCGTTTTTAAAGTAAGGTATAGCTTTCACAGTTCTCTCAAGTAATGAACCAATTCAATTCTTAAAAACTAAGAAAATTCAGATGCTTAGTGTTTTTAACAAGTCTTGTTGGCTCATCTATTTATATCTCGAAGTTAATAATGACTAAAACCACCAGAAAGAAGCCTACCAAACATACACATACACAATCTTAGGCATGTCAATGGGTAAGGTTTTACCTTACCCTAACCTTAATTCTAAAAATACCCGATTAAAAATACCCTATACCCTACCCTACCCTACCCTATATAAATACTTATCAATTGGGTATGTGCATTGGGTCTACCCAATTATATATATATATATATATATATATATATATATATTTGTCTTTTTTTTTGATATTGTATGTTTTTTTAACTCAGACACATAGTTAGCACATACACACGCATTTATGTTGCGAATTTTTTGCAAGTGTACGGGTCGCTCAAGTAATAATAGTGAAAGTAAACGTATCGTTCCCACGAGGAACGGGCTACCAATCACCAAACTTATAGATTTTCTATTATTTAAGCTTCGAAAATTGATCGAGATAAGATGGAATAAAAATAAACATCTAAATCAAAGTAAAGAAATCAATAAAAACAAGCTAGGGCCTAGGCATCGTCGATTGAATCCCCCCTTTTAACCAATTAAACCCCCATTTATTCTAATTAATACACCTTCCCACGATCCAACTCATGAAAATATTTGTAATCTCCTTTCGAAAGTAAAACAAACGTGCCAAGGAATGCTATGTGTCTACTTTCGTGATCACATACGGATCCCTTGGCCCATTGCGCACAAGAGTTGTGTTGAGTAAAAAGTCCTCACTAGTTAACCTAACCGATCGCACAAGAGCATGATTATTTCTAACCTATGTGTTCCTTATGTCTATAACACAAATAGTCAGATTTTATACACACCATTTCGTAGTCAAATATAAAATCTCAAAGCTTGTAAAAATTGGCAAAAAATTCACAAGTAATAAAAACTTTGAATTATAGATAAGAAGTATGTAAAATTAAAATAAAGGGGTTCAACAAAAATTACAAGGGTTTCATCAATGACTTGCCTAGAACCCTATGAATTAATTAGCTAGATATAGCAAAAAGAAAACAAAATAAAACATTATGAAATTAAAAGAAAACGTAAAAGCAAACTTGGCTTTTGACGATAATCTTGAGAGATGGAGGAGCTTGGCCTTTGAATTGTCACCCTTCGTAAGCTTTCGTCCTAGAATTTCCCTTGAAAGATCAGCCAAAAGTCCCCCAAAATCGTGCACAAAAAGTCGCTTAAATAGGTGTAGGGCAACGGCCGTCGAAATCCTAATAGGAAACAAGTTTCCTTATTGGCGCAGCGCATCGGGACGGCTTCGAGACCTTCGGGACAGCTTTGGCCGTCCCATATTGCACAATTTCAGCAGCTACTGGACGCGTCGGGACGGCTTCGTAGGCTTCGGGATGGCTTTGGCCGTCCCATATTGCACAATTTCAGCAGCTATTGGACGCATCGGAACAGCTTTGTAGGCGGCTTCGGGATGGCTTAAGCCGTCTGGGCGCATGCGCCCACTTTTTCGGCTTGATTTCGGCCCCGATTTCCTACAATAACATCATGAAACCCTTGTGGGTGCATATAGGCACCAAAATCTTGGAAAAATTTTGCTTTAAGGGTGCAAAAATGCTTTAAATTGATCAAATTAAGGTTTTATTACATAAAGCACAAATTTCATCCTTAGAACTTTAAAACCTTAATAAAAATCAATGAAAAACACACAAAGCTTGCCCATAAAAGTGTATACATTTTAAGCTTATCAATTTCCACACACACACACATATTTTTTTCACACACTGCACACACACACACACACACACACATACACATACTGCATACAGACATATTTTTCACACACACACTATATGTAAATACATACACTGCACACACAGTTTTCACACACACACACACACACACACACTGCACATACACAGTGTGTGAAAACTATGTGTAGAGAGTGTTTTCACACACTGTATGTGTGCAGTGTGTGTGTGAAAAATATGTGTGTATAATGTGTGTATATGTGTATGAAAAATGTGTGTGCAGTGTGTGTGTAAAAAATATGTGTGCGCAGTGTGTGTGTGTGAAAAATATATGTGTAGTGTTGTGTGTGAAAAACGTGTGTGCAATGTGGGTGAACAATATGTGTACAATGTGCGTGTGTGTGTGAAAATATGTGTGGTGTGTGAATACCCATAAGGTAATGATGTGTGTAGTGTGTGAATACCCATTGGATATCATTACCTAATGGGTAGGAATAGGTAAGCCTCTACCCTAACCCATTCATTTGTAGTAGTATGGGTTAGTGTAAGGTATGTGTAGATTTTAAAATTTTAGGGTATGGATAGTTAATGAATAGGTACGAATAGGGTAAAACCCTATCCATTGACATGCCTATACAAACTGAAACATCATAGAGATAATACTGGAAAAAGAAAAGAAAAAGGTGGCGAACATGGCAGATGCTATTATTTTCGAATTAGCATAGCGGCAAATTGCAATCATCCCTGAGCAGCTTCGGCAAGAAATACATTTGGTGAGAGGCATGGAGAAGGAGGTTCTCCATCTCTCAGATGAGCTGAAGAGAGTTAGAAATCTATTGGATGATGCAGACAAAAGAGGATTCACAGACAAAAACATAAAAGATTGGTTGAAAAGGCTTGAAGATACATCTTACAAAATGGACGACATCTTGGATGAGTGGTATGTCTATTTTCAAGCTTCAAATTGAAAAACGTGAGGCTTCCATAGCTCCTCCTAAGCAGAAGGTATGCTCCTTCATTCCATACTCTACGTATTTAAGTTTCACAAAAGTTGCTGGACGTCATGATATTGCCAAGAAGGTAAAAATGTAAAATCAAAACTTGATATGGTTTTGAAGGAGAAAGATAGGTATAGTTTTATTCCAAGTAATAAGGGCACTGATTCTCTACGTGAATTGGGGCGACTTACTACTTTTTTTGTTGTGGTAGAAGAAGTTAAAGATTGCAGAATGAGTGGGTGTTGCAAATCATGATGTAAGAGCTTACGATAGTGCAAGGAGTGACGGATGCTATGACGTCATTACCCACTAAAAAATTGTGGCAAACAGCTGTGGGAGACAGCTTTTAACTCCTGAAGATAAAGAAATAAAGATAACAACGCATGAAGATAAAGATAAAGCAACGTGATTCCAGCACATAGAGATTGGGATAATGGATGCCAAATAAAACTTTGAAGTCCGAGTAGTTCAAAATGTTTTTCTATAAATTGTGTTCGGATTTTCATTTCTAGGGCATCGAATCCTCAATCTGAAAAACACTTTGTATCAGGAACCTAGCATAGAAAACCAACCATTGAAAAATCTTCTTAGACTTTTATAAGTCATGTTTGTATAAATCTCCTTTGAAGGAAATAAAGCCATTTTATTTTCATAAATTTCGAGTATTTGAACTTCTAATATAAGAATCTTTTATTCTTATATTTTTCATTATTTTCTAAAATTCTCCAAATCTTAAGAAGGTCGTAGTGATTGCACCGCTTAAGACAGTAGCCGTTTGAAACTGTAAGTCCCGTGAAGCCAGAAGGGCGTTTGGGCAAACATCAATCAGGCTTGTCAAGGTGAAAGAAGACGAGTCCCCAGGAGGATTAAAGAATTGAAGATCTATAGGAGGCAATATATTTTTAAAAGATTTCAATATTAAGATTTCTCTTCTTGTTTTATGAAAATTTATGGTTTTAGAGTACTTCATTATTAATCATGATTTTGAGAACATATTTTACTTATTTGTTCATATAAAATGGGTAAGGATTTTGATATCATAAAGAATCAATTTAAAAGAAGAAATAATTATAAACATAAAATAGCTATTTTAAAAGTACTAGAAAATTTACCTGAAGACTTAAGCATGTTTATTGTAACATATAATAATAAAGAAGACTATGTTTTTGATTATATTACTAAAAGAATTAATAAAGATTTTTTTGATAACTATGTTAAAGAACTAAACCACATAGAAAATGATATTCAAGTACTTTGGGAAATGAAAATAGAAAATTATATTTTAATAACTTTTAAAAATCGAAAAAGAGTAAATTTAATAAAATTCGTATATCATGAAACATGGGATGTACCTTCTTTTTTCTAAAATAGGAGGTATCATATAGTAAACAAATCTAAAGTTTGAGGCAATAACGTAAATATAGAAACTTTATATAGTGAAATTACTATTTAAATAGTAAAATTACTATTTAAAAGGAGTAAAATGAATAGAATGTTATAAAATAGGGTATTTTGAATATAAAAGTATAAAAATAGGATATTTTAAAAAACATTTCAAGTAACTTAGTAGATGATGCTGGTACATTAGAAAAAAGCTACATATAAATGTGGCAACCATGCCTTCTTCACCCGTCAGTTCAGCACTTTTACTCATGAAACCAACCGTGCCTAGCATTTTCACAACAACGGAAAAACGGGATTTTCAGCAGAATGATTCCACCGGAATTTTATTTTATTTTTTATTAAAATATTGTTCGGCTGTGTGACCTGAGAATCAACCCAAGCTTCCACTCCTCGCTCACGCACCTAAACATGCGTGCATGCACGCACTCACTATAATTACACAATATTCAAATTAATTTAGTATAATTTCTATAGTATCATTTTATTCAAATAATAATAATAATATTATTATTATTATTAAAAGAAAGTTTATATAAATGTTTTCCTAACTATATATAGATATATATGCATATACATATCTTTTATACATAAATATTATCATATGTAGCATACAACAATTTTGAATAAGGTTTAATTATTGCAAAATTATTTTTTTAATTTTTGGTAGAGTTTTCCGCACAAAAAATTCAGAAAATCAAATATTAATATATTTTTTATTTTTTAAAGTTTATTGAGGAAACCAAAAATTTTAAAAATAAAAGAATATTAATTTTTTAATTTTCCACAAAATTTATCGCAATCCCACCAAAAATTTTAAGAGAAAAATAAAAAATCTTAATTTTTTAATTTTTGGCAGAAATTTTTGCAAAAATTCCTCCGAAAATTAAAAAAAATAATATTTTTAAAAATTTTCAGTATATTTCTACACAGAAATTTCATTGAAAATTGAAATTTTAAGATTTTTTTTTTTTTGATGGAATTTTTTGCCAAAATTCTGCCAAAAAAATCGGTCGAAAATCGATTTTTTCTTGTAGTGTTTCACTATCTTAAGAATGCAAAACTAGAATTTATGGTGTGTGTGTGTGTGTGTTATGTGTCGGGGGTAGACATCAATCACCCTTTCTCCTGAAGGAGCAGCCCTCCATCAGCCGGGCCCAACCTCCTGTGGGTTGGCACAGCACTTAGTGGCAGTTTCCGCACACAACCACCGTTTTCGAGTGGCTAAAACCATTAGTTATATTAATTTTAGAACATTCTAATTTCTTAATCATAAATTTTTAATTTAATTAATTTCTTATCTCTAAATACTTAAAAAACATTATCTTTTTTTTTATATATAAATTTTGAAACTTCCTAATCTCTTAACCATTATTTTCCATATAAAAATTTGATAAATCACGTTACCGGCTGATTACGGCATTAGAAGGAATTTTTATCAAATTAACTTAAAAAGGTGTAATGTGTTCCATTTTGACCTAAAATAAAAAACCGCTGAACGAATTAACCTAAATCGCCAGGGGGGAGGCGAGTTTGCCTAAATTCGCCTTCACGTTTGGCGAATTTATGAAAATTTGTATATTTTTATATTTTACAATATATTTTCGGAATTTAAAAAAATATAAATAAAGTTTTTCAAAATTTGCCAAACGTGATGGCGAAATATATATATTGTCGCCAAGAGAATTGGTGAATTATAATAAAAAAAAGCCGCCAAGAAAATTGGCGAATTATAATAAAAAAAAGTCGCCAAGAAGATTGGCGAATTATAAAAAATAAAAATAAAAAAGTATAACTTGCCAAAAAAATTGATGGAAAATCGCCATATGAAATGGCGATTTGTTGGCTTAATTTTTTTTTAATTTGTTTTAAAATTGGCCATTTCGACAATTAAATTTTTTTTTTTATGTTTTAACTTTTTTATTTTTGTGTGTAGTTAAAAGTATATTGATAGAAGATTGTAAAAATTTGTAATATATATGATTGTTGTTTTATTTGTATTATGGAATTGGAAAGGGTGAAATTCTCTTATAGAAGAGATTATTAAGATTTCATTTGAGAATGAAATGAGAAAGTGTTGTGATAGATGAAAATTATTTTTCGGTCATCAGCAATTTATAAGCAATTGAAGTGGCCGTTGTGAAAATCGCTAGCTATATCGGTGAATTTGAAAATGAAAAAACAAAAATCGCCGACGATCCTGGCTATTTAAAAAAATAATAATAAAAAAAAATTATATGGCGAATTTTCAATTTTTTTTTTTTCTTAATTTGAACTCGCCACCACTTTAGGCGAGACCAAAATTTTTTTTATTAAACTCGCCATAGCAAATGGCGAGTTTAGCTTTTTCATTTTTTTTTTTCGAATTTTATACACGCCAAGAATTGTGGCGATTTATAAATTAATTGGAATATTTTACTTAACTCGTCCTCAACAGTGGTGACTTTAAGTAAACTCGCCCTCCACTGTGGCGAGTGTAATTGAACTCGCCACCACCCTTTCCGAGTTAGGTTAGTTTCTACAAAAAAAAAAAAATTGGGTCATAATGTAAAAATTTATACGTTTTTGGGTTAATTTAGAAAAAAGTCCGCATTAGAATAAGGACGAGTGTGGTCCCAAACTCACATCCTTCCAAATAATGCATCAATATAAAACAAAAAAATGTCCCATTAAGGTGGTCCCACTGAGAGTGGAAAAGTCTTCGAGTATCTGATATTTTTCGCTGTTCAATCGACTCAATCCTGATGGCCGGCCCACATGTACCGTGTCGAATACTTGAATTCGCCATTTTTCTACATATCCCCGAATTAAGTAAACGCCATTGATGAATCAATCTAGAGAAACGAATGTGAGAAAACGACTCGCCCCATTCATTAAGTCAAACACTCAATTTAGTTAAGAACGAACCACTTGTTGATGATCAAGAGTCCGTTTGTATGAATTTCTTTCAAAAAAAAAACTTAGTTTTTTAAAAAAACAAAAATACTTTAAATTAAAAAAATTTTGTTTGGATGGACTTTTTAAAGAAAACAAAAACTAAAAAAAAAGTCCAAAGTCATTTTTTTTAGAAGTTATCCCAAAGTAGTTTTAAATAAAAATATATTTTAAAACACTTTTAACTATTATATCTAAATACAAAACTGCTTAACTTAAAAAAAACTCCATCATAAAAAATACCATTCGATAAATATTTTTTTTTTAAACTCATCCAAAAGGGATCTAAATTTATATTTTTCCACTGGGGTTTTTTTTTTTTTTTGGTAAATTTATATCTGCCAATGTTGACATAAATTATCAAATAAGCTCTAGTAAAATTTAGGGGAAAATATTAAAAAATACTTGAAATTAATTTTTATATCTAAAAAATTCATAAACTATTTTTCAATCCTAAAAATCCATTCCACTAATTTTTTAATCTAAAAAACCCGATAGTTAAATTTGTTACTAATTATCCTTGACCTTTTTTGATTGAAAAAGATAATTAATTGATTATTTTAATAGAAAAAGATATCGGTAAGTTATTAAATGGATTTGTATCAATGATGGTTTAATTATTTAGAATTTCTTTTCTTTTAAAATGATATTTCCTTTGAATCTCAAGATGCATAAAAATAATAAGGGCAAAATTTATAAAAAAAATTAAAAAATATTTTAATTTTTAAAATTTTGGATTTCTATTTGAATTATTATTATTATTATTAATTAAATTGTTATATGATATATATAATATTTTGTATTATATATATATAAATTTTTTTTTAAAATTAAAAATTATTAAATTTTTCAATAAATAAAAAACTTATTATTTGAATTACTATTATTATTATTATTATTTTATTTTTAATTATTATTATTTGAATTGGTGTATGCTATATATGTGTTATCAATTTATTTTTTAATTATTATTATTTCATTTTAAAAAATATTTAAAAAATTTGGCAGAAAAATATGCCAAAATTCAGCCAAAAATTAAAAAAATTGGGCTGATTATTCCGCCGAAATTCAATCGAAAAATAATTTAAATTTTGAATAATTATCTACTGAAATTTCGCCGAAAGAAAAGCGATGAAGGTTTATACAACGGATTCGTTTAGTCGAAAATTCATTAAAAATACAGTTTTTTCTTGTAGTGATATATACAAATTTTAGACACATTATATATTTATATGCATATAGGGCGTTTTTCGTTTGGTTGTATACACCATAATATGCATTTTCACCTACCTTCTATTCTCAAGTGATTTGTCATATTATGTAGAATAATTCTTCCAAATATACATCTCGCCCCGTTGTATTAACAAGTGATCCAAGGGGTGAGATTGGGAATGACTAACTTGGGATTGGGTTATAGTGATTGGTATTTTACTTTTATATCCCCAATTACAATTCTAGTTACACAATTGAAAGGACATTTAGGTAATATCGTATTGGTAATAATATAAATTACCATAAACGAAACATATATAACAAAATAAATGAATACTCATATTACAACATATTAACATATTTCAAATATAAACAACCAGCTACCAAAAATATACTATCACCCCAACATACAAAATATAATCCAATCTGAACACCCAAATTGAAGAAGAAGAAGAAAATAAAACATTTCATTTTTTTAGAAACCTTGAGGCGTCCATTCTTTAGAAAGAAAAATTCATTGACAATTATATCAGAATCTAATATTGAAATTGAATGTATTTTTATTATCGACTGAATTTTTTGATATAATAATTTATCAATTACTAATTTTGAGAATATATTTTTTAAACATTAGTTAACTTATTCTTATTTAATAGTGTTTGTTAAAATATTTTTCGTTCAGCGTTTTCACTACAAAGAAAAATGGGATTTTTAGCAGAATCATTCCACCAGAATTTTATTTTATTTTTATTAAAATATCGTTCCAGCTGCGTGACCTGAGAATCAACCCAAGTCTCCACCCCTTGCTCGCGCACCTCACTCATAACTACACAATATTTGCAAATGACATATCTCGAACCCTCCACCACATGCTTTGGCCAGGGAGTGTTTTGCTGCTGGACCATTCTTATTCTTTGGTCAAATCTTTTTCTTTTTTTCTTTTTGTTTATACTTACCATATGTTTTTGAAATTATTAATTCAATAATTTTTAAAATATCGTTGCATTAAATATAAGGTTAAATTATCAAATTATTTATTTTAATTTGATATCATTTCTAACGTATCATTACATTCTTTTTATAATAAGAAGTATCATAATAATAATAATAATAATAATAATAATAATAATAATATTTTACATAAAGAAATATTATATATGTAGCATGCAACAATTTTTATTAAGGTTTAAATTTTATAAACTTAATAATTAATTACTATCTATGTTGATTAATCTCTATATATGTGTATAAGTGATGATTATACTAATTTATTCATTTACCCTTAGTTGCATAAGATTTAAGATTAAATTATCAAATCTTTTTTTTTAAATGTAGTATAATTTCTATAGTATCGTTACATAATAATAATAATAATAATAATAATAATAATAATAATAATAATAATAATAATAAAAGAAGGTTTTCATAAATGGTTTCCCAACTACACACACATACACATATTTATATATATGTGCATATGCATATACATATTTTTTATGCACAAATATTATCATATGTAGCATACAATAATTTTGATTAAGGTTTAATTGTAAAATTATTTTTTCTTGCCGGAATTTTCTGCAAAAAGTAAAAAAAATTGAGAATTTTTTTTTAAATTTTTTTGGTGGAGTTTTCCTGTGAAAAATTCTGCAGAAAATCAAATAATTAATATTTTTCATATTTTTAATTTTTTGCGAATTTTTTTGCAAAACTTTCTGTTGAAAATAAAAATATATATTAATTTTTTAATTTTCTTTTAATTTTCTTTTAATTTTAATTTTAAAATTTCTGTAGAATTTGCTGCAATCCCACCGAAAATTTTAAGAGAAAAATAAAAAACCAATAGCTATATTAATTTTAGAACATTCTAATGTCTTAATCATAAATTTTTGATTTGATTTAGTCCTTATCTCTAAATACTTAAATATGATTACCATTTTATTAATTTTAAAACTTCCTAATCTCTTAACCATTGCTTTCCATATAAAATTTTGATAAATCACGTTACCGGCTGATTACGGCGTTAAAATAAGAACGAGTGTGGTCCCTCCAATTTGTTGCGTATGGACAATCGTGATGCCCGGCCCACATGTACGGTGTCGTATTCGTCATTTTTCTGCATATCAACGAATTAAGCAAAACACTAAACACCATTGATAGATCAATTTAGAGAAAGGGAAGTCAAACACTCAATTTACTGTAGAACGAACCACATCTTGTTGATGATTAAATTCATATTTCCACTGTGTTTTTCTTTTTCGGGTAAATTTATATTTGCCAATGTTGATATGATGATATTGATTTTTATTTTTTTTGGTTACAGATATTGATATGTTGACATAAATTATAAAATAAGTTCAAATAAAATTTAAGGAAAAATATTAAAAAAAATACTTGAAATTAATTTTTATATCTAAAAAATTCATAAAACTATTTTTCAATTCTAAAAATTCATTCCACTAATTTTCTTATTTTAAAAAACCCAATAGCTAAATTTGTTATCAAATTATCCTTGACATTTTTGATTGAACAAGATAGTTAATTGATTATTTTAATAGAAAAAAAGATATCTTTAAGTTCTTAAACGGATTTTTATCAATGATGGTTTAATTAATTAGAATTTCTTTTTCTTTTAAAATGATATTTTCTTTGAATCTCAAGATGCATAAAAATAATAAATATTTTTTGGGTTTTTGGAAGTTGAACGTATTTACGGTTTAAATGTTAAAAATTAAATAAAACAAAAAATATTAATCTCCATAAACTGGTTAAAACAAAAGGACTTTTTTATTAATTGTAAATTGGCATAGGTAATAAAGACAAATTTATAATTTGCGACCAACTTTGCGACAGATTTGACGAATTTTGACCAACTTTTGCTAGAAACATTTGTGATCAACAAGGTCGATCGCAAAAAGGGCCAGATCGGTTGCAAAAAACATAGCGGTCATTACAAAATATTTTTGGTGCGGCTTTGCGACAGCGAAATCTGTTACAATTTGGGCTAGAGAATTTTGTGATTGCCTAAGTTGGCCGCAAATTTCTTCATGACGTTTCACCACTTTTGCGATCAACTAAATTGGTCGCAAAAAATGTTTGACATGACCACTTTCTTCCATCATAAAATTTGTTTGGCAAATGAAATTATGTAATATTTTGCAACATATTATATTTAATCTGTCAATTTTATTTTATTTCATTTTATTTGGGTGTACCTATTAAATTAATATTCATTTCTACGGTTTTTATTTTGTTAATAGATAATAATTAACACCTAATAAATTTGATTCATTGATTTTTCAATGTAATTTACCCTATAAATTTAAATATACATTGATCACCTATTAATTACAAGATAATCAATATAGGTTAATTATTTGAAATAAAAAATTAAAATTTAAAAAAAATTGATACTAATAAAATTTATATTCTCTTCAATTTGCTACGACTTTCTTCCTCGCAAAAATAGCACATTTTTAAGTTATCTTTTTAATATTTATTAACTTGTTTTATTTCTATTTTTATAGTTGTTATTAATTGATACCTTAACTAATTCGATTAACTAGATTATTGATAATTAATTTTCCTCAATTAATTGATTTTCAAGCTAATATGGATTGTTACAAATATAAATTTAAATTAACCGATCATCTAGCTAGCCGTAGATATATTGTTATATATTAAGCTTTTCATGTCTCTGGGCTTGCCTATAATTTAATTTGATGTCAAATCACTTGTTAATTTTTGAATATCAATCAACTGATACAATCATGATATATGTATGTACATACACACACACACACACACACACAAATCGATTATCGATGTACTAGCTAGCGTTATATTTCTCACTATGTACCCATCACACGAGAACTAAATTTTCAAATCAAATATTTACCCGTCTTTTTTTTATGGAACTAATTAAGTGGCACAAGGATTATTTCCCTAACCCTATATTAATTCACAATTAATTGAACTATAAATACATACAAACATGAATGAAATTATTTTGCTCAATTTATATTTATTAAAAAATTTAATAAGAAGAAAAATGATATATACAAACTTTGGACACATTATATATTTATATTCAGATATAATATAGATGTATATATTCATATATTAATAATAATAAGAAGAAAATAAAACATTTCAAATTTTTAGAAACCTTGAGGCCATCCATTCTATAGAAAGAAAAATTCAGTGACAATTATATAAGAATCTAATATTGAAATTGAATGTATTTTTTATGATCGACTGAATTTCTTGATATAATAATTTATCAATTACTAATTTTGAGAATATATTTTTTAAACATTAGTTAACTTATTTTTATTTGATAGAGTTTGTAAAAAAATATAAATAAAAAATATTATTTTTCGTACCTCGCCATGAGTTCAATACTAGTTTAATAAAATTAGAATTAATAAATTGATTTTTTTAACCTAAATCCAATAGGTTAAAAGAAGAGATTGCAACATATAAGGAATTAATAACGACGGTTTAATAACAGACTATTCACCTTCCCGCGCGCAACACCCAGGTTCAAATTTGCTTAGGCGTACTTCCACACCTCCACGCTTGTAAGAGCTCACTGTGGCTCAACCTGTGATCAACTGTGTCTAACTTGAGCATGCAGACGCGGGCCATGAGAGAGTCCACGTTGTTCGAGTCTGCTGGGGTTGTGGTGGTGTGTAAAGATTTTTATTCATGGAAAATTTAAAATTTTGCAACCGAAACAATCTATTTCAAATTGGAAAAAAAAAATAATAATTAAGAAATAAATTTAAAACTAATTTATGACCAACTCTATTCGTCGCAAAATGTGGTGCAAGTTACCGTATTTTGCAACCAACACAATCTGTCACAAAATTGCACCACGTAAGCTCCACGTCAATAAATTTTGCGACCCCTTCAGGCCATTGCAAAATCATATGTAAAAATAATCGACTGCAAACCTAATAATAAAATATATAATACAAGATGGATAATATTCGACATTAATACATATGTATGCATTATAAAGTTATAAAATATTACAAATTTATATCATATTCGACATTAATACATATGTACGAATTATAAATTTAAATATGCCAGCATTAATAGCAAAAATAATCGACCACAAACCTTAAATTTAAATATATATATTTATTTAAAACTCTTTTTATTTAAATTAAGCAACTTTTAATAAATCGTATAATAGTTGTTTACGTATTTAGTCAATTTTTTCACGGCAACTTTTGAAAAATATTTTGTAATATGTACGTACGTGTTGAATGCCGTACCTACAGGATTTAACTAACTAAAATTATGTGTGACTATATATATATATATATATATATATTCAATTATGTGAACAAATTTTATGAATCTTACTAACTTTTGTATTTTTTTAATTTATTAATTTTTTATTTTTTTAGCCACTATAAAAATACATGGCTAAAAGTCAAAATTACAAACAAAATTATAATGCCTATCCAAACACAATTTTTTTTTATTTGAAGTGTTTTTTTTAAAAAATAAGTGCTTATTCTCCAAAACAAAAACAGTCCATCCAAATAGGTTCCAATAATCCATTGACATCAAAGACACAAAACGGTTATTAAAATATCTTAATGCTTTAGAAAAAGTATATATTATATATATTAATCAAGTCTAAAGTTTTGTTAAAAAATTCATAGCTTTCACAAATAAAAACTATTTTTAGTAACAACACTATACTATTCGTAATAAACATTTTTATTTGTTACTAAAAAGTAATTTCTTGGTAACAGTACCTTATTTTTCATAACAAATATCCTTTTTTGTTACTAAAGTTTGAGTTTTCGATAACAAACTAGTGCCTTTTGTAACGAATTATCTTTATCATCACTAAAACGTAGTATTTGGTAACGAAAATCATATTTTGTCACAGAAAAACCTTATTCTAGCGACAAAATATACTAGGGTTTGTTAGAGATGGGAAATCAAGGACGACGTGAGGGAAAGGTGCATTGGTGGGGCGCAGTGGGGGGGGGGGGGGTGTTGAGTCGGTGTTGCTAAAGATGGGTGGTGGCATACAACGATGGAGAAGATGAAAAATGGTAGTGTGTGGTAGGAAAGGAGTGAAAAGCGACATGATTGTGATGATGGTTGGCGACGATGAGCATCTTGTAGTTTTCGCTTGGGGATGCGGTCAGCAACGGTGCCAATGGTGGCGACCGACGACTGGGGTTGTGGGATGCTGATAAGTTCTCAAAAAAAAGTTTTAAATATATTTTATTATGTTTATTTACAAAAATGTTTTTATTCTTTAAATATAACTTGATATATATACAACTATGGATATACATATATAATTACATAAATAAAAAATATAACTTGACTTATATATATACAAAACTTTATATTGTAAAATCAAAATTAATTTTATTTTCTTTCAATTTTGTTCAAATCTAACTACCTTGATGCATTTTATTTTTATTATTTTAAAATGGCAACAAAACTTCCACATCAACAAATTTGGAGGAAATATTATAAAATGTCCAAATTTTTGTGTCACGTAAGCGCTAATGGTCAGATTTCGGCCAGTTTAACTGTCACATCAACAATTTCAGACAAAATGGATTGAAATTTCAATTTTTTTGTAACTGACAAGATCAAAATTAAAACGAGGAAAAATAAAGGGCAAAAATCATGTAGGGCAAAAACCATATAGGGCCTAACTTAACTAGGGGTGTTCAAAAAAAACGAAAACCGACCGAACCGATTGAAAACTGAAAAAACCAAACCAAACCAAACCGAACTGAAGCATGTTCGGTTTGTTTTTCGGTTCTTTAGTTTAAGAAAATTCAGTTTTTGATTTTTTCGGTTAAAAAATCGAAAATAAAAAATCTTGTGTAATTTATGGAACAAAAGTAAGAAAACCAAACCGAAAATAAAGAAAATTGCATGCTCTTATTATTTTTTTTTAATTTTTTTTTACAATTATTTCGGTTTTAACCAAAAACCGAACCAAAAATTTTCGGTTAAAACTGAACCAAACCGAACAGATTTCAGTTTGATTTTCGGTTTTCATTTCGATTAACCGAATCGAAAAATTGAAATTCGCGGTTAAAACCGTTTGAACACCCCTAAACTTAACTTACGAAAATGTTCTCATGTTATTTTTACTTATGACTTCTAATTCTCACTACCGAACTAGCTTCCCCACTATAAAAGTGAAGAGCATCGATCCTTCCCTATATTAATTGCAAAGCATACTTTCTCCACTGCCACTATATATGCCAATAGGTAATTAAACTAATCCCAAATCGATAAACAAATTCAATTGAATAAATAACATTCTTTCCAATATCAGCTAATTTATTGGGTGGTTATTAAAAATCAAGGTGGTGCATTGAAAAATGTCAGATGAGTCACTTAAATTTAATAATACATGTATATATGAGGTAATTTTGAAATTACAGAGTACACATGTCCTCCACCTGACCTTCGAATTATATGTAACTCCACCATTGCAAAAAAACTATCAAATAATATAACAAATAAAGTATTACACAATAAAATATGACCAACATACGAAGGAATCACAATATGACATATTTCATCATGGAATCTTCTCTTTGCCACAAAATAAAAAAAAAAAATCCTTAGGGAGAAAATAACTTTTCAACTTCACGCATTTCTTAAATGCAACATTTATTTTAAATAACTAAATTTAATTTATTCTAATATTTCATTCAAATATCAAAATTAATTTAAATTATTAAACATACTTTCAATATATATACACACACACACATATATATATATATGCAATGTAAATTCGCTTAGACTATATTATATATATATATATATATATATATATATACGTATTCATAAACAATAACAATAAAATTTATTTGCTTTTATGGGTTACCATATTTTGGAGAACCTGGTTTGTTTCTTTGGCGTTGCTTATTTTCCACGACCACAAGAAAATATCCTTTGATTTTCATTAGTGAAGATTTTGCGGTATCTATAACTCGATCGCTTCAATTAAAGAAGATTTTGTTATTTTGTGATATGTGTAACTCGATCCCTTCACAAGTAAAAGTATTGTGACGAATTTGTGATGGATTAAAATGAATTAGAATTAAGCTTAAAATATAATTGACGAGTGGTGAAACACATGCTAAGTCTTAATGTATCGAGCTTCGGATCCCATGTGACCGTTCTCTATTACATCTTCTATTTTGTACCGCAGATTGGTGACATGTGGCTTTTTAACGGAGGGAATTAATGATAAATTTAACAATTCCTCTCCAACTTTTTTTTTTAATTTCGAAAAAAGGCAGTCTTCTCAACTTCTTAGTTTTCCATACACAACACGATTCTCCAATACTATTTACCAATCAATGGAGAATTCCGAAAAAAAAAAACAGAAAATCCACACAAAACTTGTAAAAGAGAGAGAAAACTGCGATCCAACAAAGAGAAGACGAACTCCGCCGAGTAAAATCCACCCTGCCCTATTTCATATAGGCCATTGTCCGTTTCATTCTCTGCAATGCCACCCTTGGCACACGGACAATCAAAAATTGGAACCAAGTTCTTTTACCTTGCGTCAAGCATATGGGAGGGGACTCTTTCAATCTCGATCTCTCCGCCATAATCACCTTCTTCATTTACATTGAAGCGCTCCTTCTGCGTTAACTGAAAATATATCTGAACAAAGATGGTACAAGACTGGAAGAATGGCATTCAGCAAAATGATTGCATAACTTACACTAAGACTATCTCAACCTCGAAGTAGCAATAAAACCAATGGCGGAGCTTGATCAAAATTTTTGGGGGGGCCAAAGTAACTAAGTGTAATTTTTATTTTTTTTTAAACTTATACAATGCATATTATAAGCATATCATAACATATCATATAAAGTAATGAGAAATTATGAATTATCTATATCTAAAGTGCTACTCTTTGTTCATTCATGGATTTGAAATCATTGATTATTGAATCAGAACTAAAGCTTTTGGCTATTTCTTTTTCAATGTATATCACCATGTTGTTTGCAAGAAATTCATCTTCCACTTTATTGCACAGCCTTGTCTTGATGATCTTCATTGCTGAAAATGATCTTTTTGTAGTAGCTATAGAGACCGGAAGAGTTAAAATGAGACGAATCAATCAGTCAATCAAGTAAAATGTGTTTGACTTTCTTATCTTCATTAAGACTGTACACAATTTACTCATACTTGACAAGTCCTTGAAAGCTGGATTGGTAGAAGCATCAAGAATGAAATGTTGAAGCTGAAATCCCAAACTAATCTTCTCTTGATCACTAAAATCCACAGAATAAAATTTGTTCACAAATATACATGTGTCATCAACATTAAAACCTTTACAACCATCATTAGAAACTAAAGTTGAGCTTAGGATTAAAAACTCCATTGCTTCTTCACTAAACCTGTAATTCAACTCTTGCTACTACTTATCTATTGCAACCAAGAAAATATTTATTAATTGGGTCATTCAATTACTTATTCAATCAATTTATTTGTTGGGCCCAAGAATTGATTTGTTATGTTTAGTTATTTGTTGGGCTATGTATTGAGTTCTCATTTTTTATATCAATTTATTAGTTGGGCTATCATTAAATTTTTACATTTTCTATTAATTTATTAGTTGGGCTATCATTAAATTTTTACATTTTCTATTAATTTATTAGTTGGCCCATATTATTAGTTATATTTAGTGGGCTAATTTTTTTATTTGAAACCCAATAATGGACAATTAACATTATTTGGGGGGGGGGGCAATTATATATACATATCTATATATTCAACTAGGTAATTGAAAAAATTTTAAGCCTTGGGGGAGCCATGGCTCCCCCTTATCCACTAAAAGCTCCGCCTATGAATAAAACCTCATGCCTGGCCGATAGGGGGTTTTGAGTTTTGATGCATTTGAAGCTCTACTTCAGAAATATACATATGAGCTTTTCTTCAGTCGTTATTTTATCTTTAGTGATTATATAAAAAAATGCCAGAAACAACATTATTTTCACGTCATTGTTTCATAATTTATTTTACTGGTAATCTGAATCAATTTTCACCATACATGTCAATATTGTCTCCTGTCACATTAGTTCGTTTTGCTCGAATCTTGTTGGAAAACAATAGGGCAGAATATCTAAAAATCGATATTCTCGTGGGTGGATTTATTCGATAATATAAATAAAATGCAATAACAGTTTTACAGTAAAACACTATAGCCAAAAGCAAACTAAACAATGCCGTAAACAAATAAATAAACAAGAAAGTACAGATGACTTATCAATATTTATTTGAAAAGGTACGACTGAATCACCGGGTTGAGCCGATTTGCCTTAAAGAAATATTCGCCCTATAGACCAGTGCAATGGGCCTGCGATACTTCCAAGCCGCACTGCTACGTTGAACCTCACCTCAAAACACGCACTCGAAAGCTAAAAAAAACTGCTACTTGCTATTCCTTCTTGCTTCGTTTGTTACACCAAGGGCAATTCAGTAAAAATTAAGCTCGAAACCGAGATAATTCACCCAAACGCTCGTGACCTGGACCTGGACCTGGTCCGTGGCTTGTGCTTGTGGCCGTGGCCGTGGCCGAGGCCGGGTCGGGTCGGGCAGGCAGTGCGCGCATGTGGGGTTTGCCCATATGCGGTACTTAGTTGTTTAGTTTACACTATAACAACACTTAACCATATAAATACTAGCATTGTCAAGGCTGATATATCCGATGTGGGATATTTTACACAATTTTATTTACACATAGATAATATTTTCCTTGGACTTTATCTATGGATTACCATTTGAAATGGTTCAACTCTAGATTACCCCTTGAAAACATCATTTTATCAAGCCCATTTCCAACAAATCTCTTACTCAATGCTTAATAATATAATTCATTCATTCGAAAAACTGTTAATACTATCACATTAGTATTCTAATCATGGATAGCAAATCCAAAAAACCCATTACTCCGGCTAACTGCTAATACATAAGATAAAAAAAGATTCTGGATTCATGATTACCCAAGTTCCATCTTCTCATTGTTGGGTCACCGTTTTCTTTCTCTTTTACGAGTTTCATTTGAAAATTTATGTTTCTTCTTTTCTAGTTATTGCATTTTTCTTTCTTTTCTTTATTTCTTTTTGGATTTTTCAAGGATTAGTAAATAGTATTGGAGAATCATGTTGTGTATGGGAAACTAAGAAGTTGCCATGTAAGAGAACTAGATAAGACTGCTTTTTTTTCCAAAAAAAGAAAAAAATAAAAAGCCACGTGTCCCCAATCCGTGGCACAAAACAGAAGATGTAACAGAGAACTGTTACAGGGGATCTGAAGTCAGTTCGAATCTTCTGTTACATAATTGTATTACATCTTCTGTTACATTAATCAATACACACCACATGTACTAGTGAGCGATCAAGAAAAACTGATGAAATTGAAAAAAATATAAAGATTTTTTTTTTATTTCGATCGCTTACTAATATACGTAACGTATATTAATGAGTGTAGCGAAAGATATTACACAACTATGTTAACATAATATTCGAACGGATCCGAAGCGGAAGTATTTAGACTAGATTGAGTTACGGCTAATTTGACAGGCCCGTGACAACTGTCATGCATGCAGTAACCATTAACGAGAAAATTGACGTATCAGCTCAGCTGCTCGGATCACTTTCGAGAACTGGGCCACTGTTTCTAGGAATTAAAGAAGCCACTCGCACCTCTAGAACCTAAGTAAAAAAGCATTATATACGCAAAAACAATCTCTCAGTAAGTATCAAATTCAACAGCTCTCGTGTAGCTGAAATGAAGTCTAATTATTTCATCGTAATCTTTGACATTGTTAACTTACGCCATTTTTGATTTTTTTTTCTCAATTTTTGTTTCTGTGATTCTTTGTGGATTTGAAGTGGATATCCATTTTGTCCCTAGTTCAGAGTGTTCCAAATTGTTATAACGATTATTGATATTTGCATTGACCGGATTTTTGTTCTATAGTTTTTTTTCTTTTTTCTTTTTTCTTTTTCCCTTATATTAAGACATAGTACGTTGCCCGAACATTTCTAAGGAATTATTCTTTTAAGATTAATAATTCGAAGGCTTTTCCCAGTTAATATTAATAATAATAATAATAATAAATAAATAAATAAATAGACAGATAGATAAATAAGAAATATTAGTAATAAAAATAAGAGAAAATTACACCCACCTCCCCCGAAGTTTGGCGAAATTACATTTTAACCCACGATTTTTTGTAAATTACAAAAACCCCCTTGAGGTTTATTCCGTCTAACAATTTACCCCAGCCGTTTATGACCGTTAGGGTTCCATTAGTTTTTGTACGTAAAGTTCCGATAGTACCCTTGATGGGTTTTTTTGTCATATATATAAAATATTTGGGGTTGTATGTTATGTATTACATCTTTGTGGGGCTAAAAGTAATAATATTGAAAAAATTGCTCGGTTTTCCGACAAGTTTTTCGGTGAACTTGAAGCGGGTCTTCAACTTTTTGACGTGGAAAACACATTGGTGAGGTTAATTTTGGGCTAGAGTAGGTTTTATACATTTTTCGTTTATCACTTGTAATTATTACATATCACATGGGGTTATTGTAATATACACAAAAAAATATGGGTTAAATTGTAATTTCTCCAAACCTCAAGGGAGGTAGATGTAATTTGCCCTATTTAATATCAGCAAAAAATAAAGGGAAAAATGGATTTTTTACACTTTCCGTCCATTACTTGTAATTATTACAAACCTCAGAGGGGTTTTTGTAATTTACAAAAAATCATGAGTTA
Source organism: Petrea volubilis (assembly GCA_026212405.1). Lineage (NCBI taxonomy): Eukaryota > Viridiplantae > Streptophyta > Magnoliopsida > Lamiales > Verbenaceae > Petrea > Petrea volubilis. The sequence goes on from CM047881.1 coordinate 18,180,249, forward strand.
AAATGTAATTTCACCAAACTTCAGGAGATGTGGATGTAATTCTCCCTAAAAATAAACATAAAGATTCAGCTCCTTCACTTTTGAGCTTTTAAGTTTCAGGAAACAAAAACTCGAGTCCAGGTATGAAAAAAAATTCATGGATCGTACTTCAGAAGGCCCACTGCATGCTGAGCCCAATATGTTACAGTCCATAAAAAAGAACTGCAGAGTTGTGCAAGTGCAAAATTCGCACTGTAGAGGTTAAAGTCTAGGGTTTCCGGATGGCCCTGTTTTGCCTGTGCTGTGAACCCCCAATTATGTGCCCTAATTTGCGACGAAACTATGCAATTCAAGGACCCTTTTCATCAAAAACTTCAATTTCCAAAAATCCCACGAGCCCATCATTGTCGTCAGAATCTCGTTTGGTGTCAAGATCTTAAATATAGAAATTAATCGTCAAAATCTCTTTTGGTGTCAAGATCTTATATAAATGGCCTCGTACATGCCTAACTTTTAAAATTTTGTCCATGAGCTCATGTTATTTTTCACTTCTCGACACTTCACTGTTTACTTTTGTATATGAATAGGATGGAACTTGTTTTGGTGATTACCATTAATCAATCTTTTTAAGATTGCAAGTATAGTATGATGAGAAAGGATGGTTGGTGATTAGGTTATGTTAAATAATTTTTTGGAAAAATTACATCCACCTCCCCTGAGGTTTGGCGAAATTATATTTTAACCCACGATTTTTTATAAATTACAAAAACCCCCCTGAGGTTTATTCCGTCTAACAATTTACCCCAGCCGTTTATGACCGTTAGGGTTCCATTAGTTTTTGTACGTAAAGTTCCGATAGTACCCTTGACGGGTTTTTTTGTCATATATATAAAATATTTGGGGTTGTATGTTATGTATTACATCTTTGTGGGGCTAAAAGTAATAATATTGAAAAAATTGCTCGGTTTTCCGACAAGTTTTTCGGTGAACTTGAAGCGGGTCTTCAACTTTTTGACGTGGAAAACACATTGGTGAGGTTAATTTTGGGCTAGAGTAGGTTTTATACATTTTTCGTTTATCACTTGTAATTATTACATATCACATGGAGTTATTGTAATATACACAAAAAAATGTGAGTTAAATTGTAATTTCTCCAAACCTCAAGGGAGGTAGATGTAATTTGCCCTATTTAATATCAGCAAAAAATAAAGGGCAAAACGGACTTTTTATATTTTTCGTCCATTACTTGTAATTATTACAAACTTCAGGGGGGGTTTTGTAATTTATAAAAAATTATGGGTTAAAATATAATTTTGCCAAACCTTAGGGGAGGTGGATGTAATTCTCCCTAATTTTTTTACCTATTTGTTTGGTTAAGAATATTTTCACTTGACTAAATGCCTTCATTAATATTCTCCACCCATTTGCGATTTGAATTACCCTTGCATGTCCCATATAAGCTTTTTCTATATGATTTTATAATTTGACACTTGCAAATCATTGAATGGCCAATTTAGCAATGACAATTTTCAAACATTGTCAACTCCCATGAATAGCACCCCCTCCTTTGACACTATGAACTTCCATATTGCTTTGAATTGGTGCGGCCACCGAATATAAATTGAGAAATGCCCGTATTGCTAAGCACTTGTAATCAAATTAGATTTTTCGATAAATTATTTTGTATAATATTGTGTATTATATGCAAAACGCAAGATATGAATATTGAATATTATCATGTTTACTTAACAATTTACGCACAAAAGTAATTTTTCTTTTGATACAACAAGCTCACTCGTTGACCACGTAATCCATTTTTAGTTATTTTTTTTCCTTTGGGGAGGGTGTCCAAATTTAATTTGAATTTGAATAATATTCAAAAATAAATTAAATATTCAATTTGATGTGGCACAATTCGAAATTTCCATCTGACATTTTCTTATTACCCCATGGGCTTACATGAATTGCTCTTTCAGGACCATCTGGTCTAGTGCAGCTCGAAGGAAATTTCCAACCTCTGTCCCCCAAATCAAGGGAGCCAACTAAGTCGAGGGCCGTTTCCTCAACTAGCGACGTATTTTGGTCATATAATGGTTCGAGGGATTGCTAATTGCATGAGGGAATATGTAATTTTGTGTATTTAATGTGGGCCACATCAATCCATATCTATATTAAATGCACTTGCATGTCAACCTCCCAAGGTTGTCGGATCGACCCACACCATGTTATGATTACTTACGAGTTGCTTAGGTAAATAACCCACTCTTAGGTATCCCAAGGCCAAGATCCATTCATTATAAATACCTCTTTTTTTTTATTGGAATAGGTAAGCTCTTATTCAATATTCAAACCCTCCTACATTCATTTTGGTCGATACTCTTGTCTTAGTATCAAAAGGTCTTAATCAAGACCTACCCCAACTAGCTCATATTTACTTGCGAATCACCACATTGTGTAGGAATAGTTTCCCGATTCTCCCCTCGATCATCCCACTTAAACAGACCAGAAGTTCGATTAGCCTATTCAATCGGAATTGAGCCACATCATCAAGGATCAAAACTAATAATATATTATAATCTGAAATAGGTGAATTAAATACAGATTTAACAATTTAATACATAAAAGATATAAATTCAAATTTTAACAATAACTTTATATATCTTTAAATGAATATATATATAAAAAAAGACCTTTTATAAATAGAATTCGTCTTTTTATAATTAAAATTCTCTAATTCTTCTTTACTAATAATATATATATATATATATATATATATAGATTTCTCTCAATAATTTGACACATTCTTCTACTCTTTTAGTTTTAATTTAGTCATGAGGCATTAAATTTTATATTGTTTGTTCCATTTTAAATTTTTAAGCACTATTTATTGTTATTATCTAGACAGGATGTAATTTTTTTTTTTGTTATCAAATTTAAGCTTATTAACAACCAATGTTTAATATCTTCAAAAAAAAAAACCAATGTTTTATATAATTTATATTGAATACGAATATAGATATAATCAATTTATATCAAATCATACACATGTCACCATACACTAGATAGCCCAACGAAAGGAATGCCCAAAAACAGCATCTAGCCCAAAGAAAGCCATAAATCAGACCACCCGCGTAGGTTCGAATCCCGCCGACCACGGATTTTGCCAATCTGGAGTTGCTTATTTGAAAAGAAAAGGAAAAAAGTAATACTTGAATTTTAAAAAATTACTTAGAAATTGGAGAAAATCAATTTTAAAGGTGTTTTTAACTTTTAGTCTATTTTAATTTTTTCTAACAAAATTAACAAACAAAATACTGCATTACTGTTTTTTTTTAGTAGAAATAGAGAAATTTTTTTGTTTGTGTGTTTGCAAATACCCCCTTTGTACCAAAATAAGTAAGAAGAAATCTTAAAAGTTCTTGCCTTTTTTTTTTTTTTCATTATTATTTTGTTCTGTTCAATCTTAGATCTAATATTGTAAGGTCCTTATTGTGCATAGGGGTGGGCATTTGGATTGGGTAAATCAAGTTTCGATCCAATTTGATCTAGTTTGGATATTTCGGGGCAAATATTTCGGGTTAAAAATCGATCGGGTTCAGATTATCCCAAACCTGATTAGTTTTAAAGCAGGTAGGATTTCGGATTTTATTTTTTTAACTGAAGAACCCGATCGGGTACCCGACCAAAAATTTCAAAAAAAAAAGAAATAAATAAATAAATACACACACACACACACACACACATATATATATATATATTTTAGGTTTGTATACGAATAGCCCAATACAAGAAATAGTTTTTACCTTTTGAAATTCTACTCCTGTCAAGCGCTGAGTTTTACTTTTTAAAATCAAAGATTTATTCATAGCAATAGAAATCTCAAAATCTCGATAGTCAAAATTTTAAATAGTCGGCCATGCTTCTTGTCTTCCTGCGAGCTTTATTCTCACACTCAAAACTATACATTCTTTAAAGGTCAAACATCAACTAATGAACTGTTTTGATTTAAAACATTCATCCATTAGTTTTGAAATAATGAACAAAAAAATTGAGCTCGATTAGGTAAAATCTGAACTCCATCGGGATAAAACTCGAACCCAACTGGGTACCCGATTAATCGCATATAACGCATAACAGATTCGAGTAGCAATTTAAACTACCCGACTATTAGGTACCCAACACGCAAAACTTCAATCCGCAATTAACCGACCTGACGCCAACCCCTATTTGTGCATGATAAAAAATGAGTAATATATACTTGTCATGTACAATTTTGGGGGTGTTTTGCATTTTAGCACCTAATCTTTACAAAGATGCGATTGTGGTACACAACGTTTATAAGTTGTGCTCCGGTGGTACTTTTGATGAAATCTTTGAAAATATTCTATTGAAAATGCAGAGTTAATTGTATTTGACTTCCTTGTAAACTTGAAAATTGATGTAAAGCCCTCATTGCATCAACAATTACATTAAATTGAAAATTATATTTTTTAAATTAATTTTAATAATTACAATATATTATAAAATTGTGCGCCCCTTTATGACCCAACCCAACAACCTTAAATAAAAAAAGAAAAGAAAGAAAGAAAATCTAGATAAAAATAGAAGAATATTTCCCCTCTTCTGCTTTCTTTTGAATCGTTCATCAAACTGAAAGTTTGTTTACAAATTGAATTGTCATTGGCATGATCAACAAAGTGATAGTCTTTTCCCTGAGGCATGATACAATCTTGAGGCGCTAGTTATTGAATCACCAGTATGATTGTCCCCTTAAAAAATCATATAACTCAACTTTAGGATTAATTTGCATGTGCATAACGGAGATAATTTTCCTTGATTTATAGTTAAATAAAATTAACCACTTTGTAGTTTGTTTTTTGAATAATTGATCTTCCAAAAATTGATTTGAATGAATCTTCATGGCACAAGTGGTGCTTATATGAAAATCTTTTCTAGATTCCAAATTTAAAAGTTCATTGTTCCTTCATTGCAACTTTAATTAATATATTGCAATCTTTTAAATTAATTTTAAAAAATATATTTTTCAATCGGGATAATTGCTTTTTTTGTCCTCAACATTTAGGGTGTTTTCGATTTTGCCCTCTCCATTTCAATTTTATTAATTTTTCCCTCTTCATTTATAATTTTTTTTTCAATTTTCCCTCTCCGATTATCGATGTTTCGATTGTCGTCCGATTTTGGACATAACTTCTAGCCTGTGATGACGTAGCGATTTTCTGGGCATTTATGGTGATGACCGGAAAAATCGCAATTTGCGGTCAGAAAACCACCACATCATCACCGACGAGAAGTTATGTCCAAAATCGGACGACAATCGAAACATTGATAATCGGAGATAACGAAATTGAAAAATTTGAAACGAAGAGGACAAAATCGAAAATAGGCTAAATCTGGAGGACATAAATTGCAATTTTCCCTTTTCAATCCAATGCAGATATAGATGTAGTTGACCCTAAAATAAAGACAAAGTATAAAATGGCTAAAATTGTTATGGATCTTCAATTGAACAATTTTGGTATTTTTGAATATATAAGGAGGTCTATTGACCTTTTTTTTATTTATGGGGGTTTTAAATCAATTTTCAATTATATAAGGGTGTCAAATGCAATTAACTCTACATTATTGACGGAATATTCCCAAACATTCCATCGAAAATACCACTAAAGCACAATTTATAGATGTTGGATAACATGATCGCACCTTTACAAATATTGGGTATCAAAGTGTAAAACACTCCAAAGATCGGAGTACTAAATGTACTTAGCCATTTTATTTTTATAATATGCATACGTGTCATGCATACATATATATTGTAAGGATTCAAATTCCTAATAATATTCTCATACTTCTAACAACAGGTGTATATTCATTAGGCTAAAGGCCCGAAAACTACCATGTACAGCTCTTGGTGTACTTTGTTCACCAATTTTCTTAAAACTAGTTAACTAAAATTTCGGTTAATTTTTACCGACTAGTCTACTACTTGTGTCTCGGAATTTTTTTGTGCAAAATTAAACGAGAAAATTGAAGAACTTTTATTGGCCAATTTTTTAACCTTTCAAAGCTTTGTCATCGTAGATTACTGGTCAGAATTTTCTTTAGTTGAGACTATTTACATACTGTTCACACAAAATTTTGTATTTTGTAAATACAAATTACAAGTCGAGAAATATATGTGACAGACATTTGAAAAGAATATAATTTAGTGGAAAATAATCCCTAAAAGATTAATCCCCTGATTCTTTTCTCCGAATTTGACTTGATCTTCCAATAACGTAATTCGTGGGCTGAGTAGCTTGATCATGAATCAAACACCGAAAACTTCGATGAACACCGTGAAGAACGCCGTGAACACCGTAGATTTGACTTGATTTTGACTTGAAGAAAAACGCCGATTTGCTGGTTTAACACCTTGACTGCAGATCAAACGCCTTATTTGGATGATTTTCGCAAAGAACGCCTTGAACGTCGCCTTAATCACCGTGGATTTGAGTTGGGAGAAACGCCAAAACGCGGGGCTAACACCTTGATCGCGGATTTAGTGCCTTGATTTGATGACTTTCGCGAAGAACGCCGGGAATTTCGCCTTTGATCTTCACGAATCTTCTTGAGCTTGCCTTGAGAGAACTTCGGGATCTTCGTTGCTTCTCTTGCTCTTGAAAACTTGTTGATGTCTCTGGCTCTTGAAGACTTCTTGATCCCCTTTTTGAACCCCAAATGACCCCTATTAATAGGAGTTTGTGTAGGATTTTCGGATTGCTAGCCATTTCTTCGATATTTATCTCTTTAATATAAATTATTTTTTAAAGAGAAAAATTATGTGTCATTATTTGATTGGTTCATGCGACCCAATGCGCCACTTGTCACCATTTGATTGGTTTTGGACTTTCGAGCTGCAAGACTTGATTTGATTGGCCGTGACACTTCATATCGACATGTGGCGATGCCTCATTCATCGGTAAAATAAATATTAAAATATTAATTAAAATTAACTATTTAATATTGAAATTAAATATTGGGAATTCCAAAATATAAAATAAAAAATTTAATTAATATTTAATATTTTAATTTATACTTGTTAATATTTTTTATTGGACGAAATTTAATCGCCAATACATACTTACTTTGATTCATATCTTTTTTGACTAAAAATCATACCAACCAACATATTTGTAGCTTCTTTCAGTTACCATAGGGATATCTATTTAATCATCCGAAGTTTCATAGATTTCTGTCAGCAATCTTATTTCGTTGAATTAAGATATTCAATTGCCTCGAGTGAATAACCTAAGCAATGGGTAGCTCGATTTTCATAAGTCAGTTACGGAGATGAATCTCAATTTTTTTTCTCTCTCTCGTTTTGGTCTTAGCCAGCTCAAATTCACGATTAGAGCCACATGAGGGATTAGAGGTAGTAGTTGTCCCATTTCAAATATTTTGAAAACCAATATATATATATATATATATATATATATATATATATATAAATTAAATACTATGCACCACTCGTGAATATTCAGAAAATCAATTTTTACATATGAATGTATTGAAATTTAAAATGTTTGATCCTTCTAAAATATATGTATATATATATATATTATATATATATATATATAGCTTTTATATACTATAAAACGTTTGGCTTTGCCCTCCACTATTATTCTCGATTCCATTCCTGCTCAAAGTAATATGTATATAATATTTGTTTATGAGTTTTTGGGTCGAAAATATATTTTACTATGATAAAGTATAAAATTCAGATAATTCATATGATAAAATATAACCAAAAAAATTATGTAAAATGGTGTAAAAACAGGTATAATTCGAAGGGCAAAGTATTTTCGCTCCTAATTTTATAGATGAATAAGAATATTGGAATTTGTTTACTTACAACTTAAATCCATCCTAGTTTTCAAACAGAAGTATTTTTGCCTTCATTAGTATATAGTTATAATTCGAAATAAGTTGGAGTAAGCGTGAATTCGACAATCCTGTGCGTAAAAAAATTGAATTCAAAATTTTGTAATATTATTATAAATCAAAACTATATGTATATAATATACTAGTATTACATCTTTGCTCAATGAGCATTGCGAATTTTGATAATTAGATATTAGATGAGACAATAAGCAAGATTCAATAAATAAAATAGTTGCAATTCAAATAATTTCAAGCTTTCAAAGAAAAGAAAACATAATGGAATTTAAAAACAAACAAATAATAAGTTAAATAAAACATATAATGACTCAAAAATTAAGTCAAATTACAAAACACTTCTTTATAAACTACATTATGTGTTTTTTTTTATGAGTTGACCAAGTTCATTATAAATCAAAACCTTCAATCCATCCTTGTTTGTAACCCTTGGAAGAGCAACATACAGCTGACCATATATAAAGACTGACTTTTTCAAATAGTTTTCAAAGAGCTGAATAGAATCTTATTATAAGCACCCAAAACCATCTCTAATAGTTTTCAAAGACTTTAATAGAATCATATTATAAGCACCCAATATTATTAGGGATTTGATATTAGCACTTTCAAAATTGTTATAGGGACTCCACTTTTATTTTTATATTAAAAAATTAACTAAAATGTCCATCCTTTTTAAAATGGGATTAAGTACACTTCACTCCCAAAAATATTACTATGCATCATTTATCTATCTAAACAAATAAAAGTCTCATTTAATCCCTACTCAATTAAAGTTTTCAACAAAACTACCCTTAAAGAATTTACAATTACTTAAATATATCATAATTATTTTAATAAAACAAGCAAATCTGTATATTTAAATTAATCAAACTTTACTTAGATTTTGTACTGAATAAATTCATTAAATTAGAAAAATTAGAATAACTTTTTTCACATGTGTAATTAATTTCAAGTATTATTACAATAATTTGATAACTTAGTTTTATTTAAATTTACTAAAGCTATGAATTATTTTTCAATTAAATTTTAGAATTGTTTTTATAGTTAATAAAAGATTTGGAGTTGAATTTTAGGATGCTAAGTGTAAAAAAAATATAGTGAAGATTATACAGATAGAATGATATAAGTGCAATTATTAGTTTACATAGCATATAATTTTGGGATGGTAAAGTGTATTTAATTTTATTTTAAAAAGAATGGGTATTTTGGTAAATTTTCTAATATAAAAGTGAAAGCGGAGTCCTTATAACAATTTTGAGAGTGTTAATATCAATCCCCTATTATCTCCAACAGTTTTCAAAGACCTAATAGAATCCTATATTTTGCAATCGAATCATCATGAGAAATTTTAAGGCACATTTTGTTATTTCATATTTGAATACATTTGGATAAACCAATTACGTCCATATTTATTTTGTAGGACATTCATGGGGAAAAATGCCAAGTTTGTCCCATAAAGCAGTGTTTTTTCGGATTTTATCCCATCAATTATAAATTTCTCACATTATGTCCCATAAATTAATAATTTTCTTAATCTATTCCTTTTCCATCAAATCGTTAACGGCAAAGTCATGTGAATCACGCGTGACCGTTAAGGGGGGGGGGGGGGGGAAATTCATGGCTTAATTGTATTTTTACCCCTTGTTACTTGAAATCTTCAAAAAAAACACCCCACACAAATGAAATAAGTGAAAAAACACCCTCTCCCCCACCATTTCTCTCCTCCACTATTGCACCCGCCACAATTTTCAGCTAAAGCTGCAGCCAAAACCGCCCCTGACACCCTTTCCCCCTCTCTAACACAAACTCTAATTGCAAGTATATGTATACATATAAAACTCCAATTTCATAAAAACTAAAACCCTAATTTCATGTGTGTGTGTGTGTGTGTGAAACTCCAATTTCATAAAACTTAAAACCCTAATTTCATCTATATATAAACATATCAAACTCTAATGTCATAAACAAAAAAAAAACATGGTGACTTTGTTGGGTAGAGGGGGAGGGGCATGGCTAGATAGAAGAAGGGGGGAAGAGGTTGGGGGCCGGCGGCCATGGTGGGTGAGATGAAGAGGTTGTTGGGTGGTGGAGGAAGGTGGTTTTTTACTTATATTATTTGTGTGGGGATTTTTTTTGAATATTTCAAGTAACATATGGTTAAAATGCTATTCATCCATAAATTTCACTTCCACTTTAACTGCCACGCGCAACTTACGTGTCCAATCCATTAACAATTTGATGGAAAAGGGCATACATTGAAAAAATTAGAAATTTATAGGATATAATGTGAGAAATTCGTAATTGATTAGAAAAAATTCGAAAAAACTCTATTTTATGGGACAAACTTAGCATTTTTCCCAACATTCACCACCAAAAATCTTCATTGATTTGTGAGAAAATTAATCAATTTTGATGATATTCACTCTAGCCACAACAAATAGCCAAATTAACCAACTAATAAGTAGACACACTCACCTAACACACATTTAAAATTGAGATATACAGTATGAAAATAGTGAAAACTTTTTATTGTTCAGTTTAAAGTTCAAAAAAAATTAGGAATAAAAATCAAAAGATGTAATAAAGAATGACAACTCAACAACATCAAGGGCCATGCTAAAGAAACATATACATTTTTATTTAAAATGCCATGTGGAAACCGAAACGGTTGGACGTGTATATGTATAAATCTTACGAAATTTCTCCACTAATTTCAGAGAAATAATTGAATAGATCAATAAACCTATTATAAGCACGCAATATATCTCCACAAATTTTGGGAAAAATATCAAGTTTATCCCATAAAGTAGCATTTTTCGAATTTTGTCTCATCAATTACGAATTTCTCACATTATGTCCCGTAAATTGTCAATTTTCTCAATTTATGTCCTTTCCGTCAAATTGTTAATGGTGCGTCGTGTGTGGCCATTAAAATGGGTGGAAAATTCGTGGTTTAATTGCATTTTAACTCCATGCTACTTGAAATCTTCAAAAAGAAAAAAAACAAGACCCTAACAAAAGAAATAAGCAAAGAGAGAGAGAAGACATCATCCTGCACCACCAACAACCTCTTCCTTTCACCAAGCTACCATGCCCCCCCCCCTCCTACCCAGCCATGGCCACTACTCCTCGCCGTAAGTCATCCATTTTTATGAAATTGGGGTTTTATACGTATATGTACACATAAAGTTAGGGTTTCAGTTATTATGAAATTGCCGTTTTATCCATATATATATAAACATGCCTTAAATTTTAGTTTGTGTTAGAGAGGGGAAAAGAGGTCAAGTGGCGGTAGGACGCAGTGGTGGAGGAGAGAAACGGTGGGGGAGAAGGGGGGGGGGGGGGAGAAATTGTTGGAAAGAGTGTGTGTGTGTGTGTGTGTGTGTGTTTTCTTTTTTTTTTTTTATTTCTTTTTGCATATGGTGTTTTTTGAAAATTTCAAATAATGGGGTTAAAATGCAAGATTAAATTCACTAATTTTTATTTTTTGAGATATTTTATCTATTTTTTTTTGCAAATGTATTAACATATTTTTCTACTTTTTTTTTTTTATTTCAAAAGCATTTTTTTTTGTTGATTATTTGAATTTAGATTTTGAAGCATTGTTTATTAAGTTTTATCGAAGCCAAACTTAGTAATAACAAGTAAAAAAATTTATACAATTTAAATTGAATTTGCATATCGAAATAACATATTGAATTTATATTCAAATTTAATATCTTGACGACTATATTAGGGTTGTTAATGGGTTGGATTTGGGTCAATTCTAAAAGATCCAAATTCGAATTCGGTCCTCTCTTTCAATATTCAAATTCAGCCCAATCTTGTATGATTTATATTCATTATTAATGAATTTGAATTCAATAAAAAAATTAAAGCCTGAATAATAGTTAAAAAAAATTAAAATCAAGTAAGCAGTTAAAACAATATCTCTTGTGTAAAAATTTAAATTTAATAAGGTAGAAAAATATTTTAGAATATATATGAAAACTTTACATTATTTGTTAAAAATTAGCTTGAAAAATAAAGATTAGTGTATACTGTATTATGTTTTATTTAAACTTCTTTACTTACATTAGATATATAAGAATGTTAATTTAATAAAAAAGTAGTATTGAAGTTTGAATTCAAATTTTTAGTAGATTGAATTATTTAACTTTATATCTTATCCATTTATTTTGAATTATGAATATTTATAATCAACTGCAATCATTCAAACATTTTAATTTCATCGAATACATCTTTTTTTCTTTGATAGCATTTTATCGAATACATTAAAATTCAAATCAAACTCAAATCGACTTCGGATTAAAATTCACTCCATCGATGGCCGTGAGCTATGCATTTCATGATGCACTAGCAGCCCAACAAAAGGAATGCACAAACTCAAAACTAGCCCAAAGAAAAACCTACGTGAAATCTGCCCAGCCCGCACAAATCGGACTATTGGGTCAGTCCCGGGAGCGTAAACCAGTAAGAACTTGGTTGTCCACAATCATTATCTCATCATTTTGTGTAATCCAAAAAAAAAAAAAAGGATTATCTCATCATTTTGCATAAAAGAAGGACAACAATAGAAACCTTGAAGCGAACGGTGGTCATGCCAAAGTGGTTGACGGGGCATGACTAGAAATCATGTGGGCTTTGACCGCGCAAGTTCGAATCCTGCTAACACGTGCTTTATCATTCTGCGCAAACATAGAAAAATAATGGGTTAATTATATCTACTATCCCTCTAAAGATACGAAAATACAGTTGGTCTCCCAAAAATTTTCAATATTACCAACACATATCCTGATAAATTTCAAAATTATAAATACCCCCCTGGTCAGTCGGTTGCCGATCATTTTTCCATGAACTTCCGATTTTACTCCTAATTTTTAACTTTTGATAATTACATCTACTATCCCTCAGAAGATTGAAAACTACAATTGGTCCCCAAAAACTTTTAATATTATCAAGACATACCCTGAAAAATTTAAAAATTACCAATACCCCCATGAGCAGCCAATTTTCGGTCATTTTTTCATGAACTTTAGGTCTTACCCCTAATTTTTAACTTTAAAAAAAATAAAAAAATTAACTGAAAAATAAATGCTTGTAAAGACCAACAAAACCTGCGGCAATTGAACCATCACGATCTCAATTTTTCAATGATGCCCTAGTCAACACCATCAAACTTCGTTTGACCGGTGATCAAAGAGAGTCAAAATCGCATGTGATGCATCTCCTTTTCTTTTCCCGTTTCTTCTCCCCGGTGGTCGTACTCTCGTTGACAACCGATTTTCTCACCACTACAAACCACACTTCCACCGCCATCATAGCTATCTCCAAGCACCATCAATCTATTGCATGTGCAGGGTACACTGTGTTTTTAAAATAAAGAGGTTGTCCCTTATTTGTACACTGTATATTTATTTATATATATAAAATTTTTAAATATTTAAGTATGTATATTTTAATATTTTAATTTAAGTGTTTATATCTAGGGATAATTACATTTACTACTCCTCCGAAGATTGAAAACTACAATTGATCCCCCAAAACTTTTCAATATTACTAAGACATATCCTGAGGAATTTCAAAATTACCAATACCACCGCTACAATTTAGGTATATTACGAAGGACACGTATGGAAAAAAAGTATGAAAATTAGAGTAAGGGTATATTCGGGTTTTCATTAAGAATTTTGTTGACATCAGCTACTTTTGATCGGCAACTGGCTAACCAGGGGGTATTTGTAATTTTGGAATTTATCAGAGTATGTGTTGGTAATATTGAAAATTTTTGAAGGAACAACTGTAGTTTCGTATCTTTAGAGGGGTAGTAGATGTAATTAACCCAAAAATAATTAAATAAATAAATATGAGGAAACCTTAACATAGTTTGGACGAAAAAAAAAGAGTGTATTTTAATACCATTCTGCTCCAAAATAGAAAATTAACTAAATAAATAAAAAAGAGGAAACCTTAACACCATGTTTGGCTAAGAAAAGAAAAGAAATGAGTGAAATTTAATGTTCCACAAGCATGTTTGGATGAAAAAAAAAATAGATGACAAGAAAATAAGAAGGGGGAATGTCAGTTTACCCCCTCAAATTATATACATGGTGCCACTTTACCCCACTCAACTTAAAAAATAAGCACTTTGCCCCCACTACCACCCATGATGACCGTACAAATGAAAGTTGATATCATATTTGTATTTTTTTCCCCATCCATTACCCTTGTCATTTGATTTTTAGGATAGTTTAATCTAACATGACTATTTTATCCTCTCATCTTTCACACAAAGAAGATACAGTTTAATTTCTTTATTTATAATTCACTCAAAATAAGTTAAATCATAATACTTCCTTAATTCTTCATTTGAATAAAATTTATTATATCATCTTTATTTATATGACATAAGTAATCAAACATATCAATTGAAAAATCATATTAACAATAAATATTGTAAAAGAAGTTGAAACCATAACTCTTCAAAATATAAAAAACACAAATATTCATAAGCCTATCAATCACAGTCAACAGCATACTTAAAAAGGGTAATCTATTATCTATTCCACTTCAAAAAAGAAGCTATATAAAAATTTCAATAAGTCGTATGCTCGTTTGCTTCTCCAATAGCGTCCTTCACAGTATGACAGTTGTTGCCAAATGCTTGGGTTGAGAAAACAGCATTGCCATATGATGTCATTCTCCTTTGTATCTGCTATATTGTTTACAAAAAAAAATAAATTATTTTAGTACAAGTTATATAAAAAAGTTGAATAAATATTGAATTTTCATTCATACCCAAACTTGAGATGGCTCTATATTTTCAGCTCTTGAAGTTGGAACATGCCTAGAACCAATTGTAGATGGTGTTGGAGCTCTATAGGTAGTAGACTACACATTTACATATTAGTTACTTAAGTTGTCACCTTCAACAAAATAATCAAAATCAGACAAAGTTTCACTCTCTATCTCATTGATATGGTCAGGTAGATAATCCTTATCATCACTATCATCAAAGTCTAAATCTTCTCTAGCTTCGTTACCTACTTGAACATCCATATCAATGTTTTTCACCAATTTGTGAAATTCAATTTCAAGCATTAATGCATAAAACCCATTAACAAAACTAATTAAAATCAGTATTGCCCTGGAAACACCAATTACACAAACTATAATTTATAAGAAATTTCACACAAGAAATATACTAACTAATGTTAAAAGAGATTAATATACCTCAAAAGAATTAATAGCTTGCAATTGACGGGTACTCCTTTGAAAATCTCTAAATTTGAGATGAAAAATAATATGGTATATTCAGAAGTGAGAGCTCTCAATCTCTAATGTGAATTTTGGGACAAATAGAGGGAAAGGGTTTATGTATGCAACACGTTTATTGTTTCATATTTCTTATATGGAAGGAAAATCCCCTCCTTGGTGGGCAATTTTGGTATTTACTTTTATAATTCATAAGTTGTGGAATTTGTAGGTTTTAATAAGGTCATTTATGTAATTTTATTTTCAGAATCCTATTTATCCTATGATAATGGATGGTGGAGGGGGTAAAGTACTTATTTTTTAAGTTGAAAAGGGTAAAGTTGCACTATGTATATAGTTTGAGGAGGTAAAGTGGCATTCATCCAAATAAGAAGCTAACTATTTTCTTCTGTTTGGTTGGATGAAAAAGTGAAATGAAAAAAATTAATTTTTGTGGGAAATGACACATATGCTCTTATATCATTATAA
The DNA here is from genome assembly GCA_026212405.1 of Petrea volubilis. Taxonomy (NCBI): domain Eukaryota; kingdom Viridiplantae; phylum Streptophyta; class Magnoliopsida; order Lamiales; family Verbenaceae; genus Petrea; species Petrea volubilis. Next base: position 18,195,927 of record CM047881.1, read on the forward strand.
TTATAGTTTTGTTATAAATTCATTTGTTGAAAAAAAATAATAAAAACAAAATAAATAAATATAATGAATATATATTTATATTGTGTCAAAAGACAACTATAGACTTATATAACTATAAATACTACTATGTTGTGAATAAAGCAATGGAAATAAAATAAATAAATATATGAAATATATATTTAACGTTATAGACAAAATAAATACTTTATATTTGCTATCCAACATAAATAAATTTTATAAATAAATAAATTATAGTTTTTACTATAAATAAATAAATAAAATGGACAATTTTGGAATTTTTTTTAATAGGTTAGCCACAATGTTTTCTTTTCATTTTCCATCCATTTTTGAGAGGAAAAGAAATTGGTGGACAATATGCTTATTTTTTTCCTCTTAATTTTTTTCCCCTCCATTTTCCTCCTACAATCAAATAAGGCAAAATACATATTTGTCTTCCAATTTCTTTCCACTTACTCTATTTCCTCCCATTTTCCACCATACCAAACAAAGCATAAAAATTTTTGAATTTTTTTTTAATCCTCCCTAAATATTATATCTAATATTATAAGGTCCGTAGTGTGCATGATGAAATGAGTAATATATACTTGTCATGTTCAACTCTAGTTGCACTTTGCTCACCAATTTTCTAAAAATTATTTGTTTGCAAAAAAATTCACAATCATTGAATTCAATGATGGAAGCAGCAATTAGGGAATGAAAATTTGTGTTGTGTGTGTGCATGTCAATATGTAATGAACACACCACAATGTAAGGATTTGATGTAAATTGTAAATTGCGCTTACAGTAACTTTTAATCAGAGCAATCGAAATAAAGTAGACAAGCACTACCCCCGAGGCTTTAACTACCTACAATCTAATGTAGGACTTAAAATTTTAGTGTAGAAAGGGTACGAAAAAGTTTATAAAAAGAAAATAAGGTATTGAATTGAAAGAAGATACTAATTCAAAATGGAAATTACAAACTTTGGCTATACATGAATACATTAGTTACATGGGGCATGACTACAAACAAGTGCATTGAAAGACATTACAAATTTTGGCTACAGATAAGTGTATTGATGACACTAGTCATGACTACAAACAAGTGCATTGAAAGACTATCCTAACATTGATGATTTTAACTACAATCCCTCATGCATGATGCTTAACATGAATGCAGGATATCATTAAACCACATTGATATCTCATCCTAAAAGGGCGAGTGATGGCTATGACCTAGCAATACCTCGAAAAAGACACATTGAAAATTCTATCTCGAGCAAAATGTGCATGACTATGAATTTTCACTTGAGCCCGTCCCAAACTTGACCCGCTTATAGTTTTTCTGTTGTATATATATTTTGTTTATTAATATATAAATTTATCTGATATATTTATAATTTATGTATAAATGTATATATATATATAGTCTCATATAAAATATGCACTACCAGAAAGTTGCTATTTGGCAACGAATCTGGCAACAAATTTTGGGTGAAAAATCTATGGATAAAAGTGGTGAGGCTAAACTTAGCTACGAATTTTTGGTGATGGAAAAACTCGTAGTTAAATCAGAGTTTAGCCACCAAAATATTTGTGACAAAGTTCAAAAACTTAGCCACGGATTTTTCCATGTATAAAAGTAAATTATTAAATGCTGTAAATTATTAAAGGAACTATATAGCCTTATTATTTGTTTGTTTCTTTTATTTTAAATTTGAATATAAAAATATATCCAATATGTAAGTTATCTTCATATTTTAGATATTCTTTTAAACTTATGATGAGTAACTTGAATTGATAAGTAATATATATATCTATATATATATATGTTTAAATTTTAAATTCAAATCTATTTTATGTTTATGAAATATAAAATTCTATAAAGTTTAAACATGTCGTTTAATTTATAGTAAGTAATCTGAAATAGTTAATAACACTACTAGTGAGCTTGTACTTTAACTTTAAAATGGTCAATAAAATATATTTCCATAATTCAAAGTTATACTAAATGCTTAATTAATATAATATTAGTATTGCTTATTAATTGATAGGGGTAATGTCTATTTGCCCGCCAAACTATGGGTCATTTTACACTTTGCCTCCTCAATTTTTTTTTTACACATTACCATCCCAACTACACGTTTTTGGCACTATACCCTCTAAGACCCGACTTGAAAGTATGAAAATACCCTCACGTGCAAGTCACGTGCTTATTTTCAAGCAAAAAAAAATTGATCAGAAACAGGTCTTAGAGGATATAATGCAAAAAACGCGTAGTTGGGATGGTAATGTGTAAAAAAAAAAAGTTGAGGAGGCAAAGTGTAAAACGAATTATAGTTTGGCGGGCAAATAGACATTACCACTTATTGATATATAGGTGAAATGAATCTACTGCTGACACTTGTAATGAAATTAGGTCGACACTTGTCGTGAATTTAGATAGACTATACCACTTTATATAATAAGACAAGTATTTGACCACATGCCAAGACACGGGAAATAGATATTTTTATGTATATATTTTTATAAATTTATATTACAAAAAATAATTCGATAAAATAAATTAACTTTTTATTACATAAATTGATAAATAAAAGTATTAAAATTGTACAATAATAGAATATGTTTGATCTCAATATTAATTTTGTCATACCTAAGAAAAAGAAATTTTCAAAAATTTATGTTGAATCAAAATTTTAATTACTATTAAATTAAATGATAAATATTGTGAAAAAAATATTTTTGTTATTTTGTTTGAATTAAAATTTCATCCATCTTATTTTAAATTATTTGATAATTGTTGGATTCTTTCGAATAAACATGAATCACAAATATACTTATTTAAATTTATATACAAAAAATATTTGAATTTATACATGGCAAAATACAATTAAATAAGACTATCTACACATGTGCTTACTTTGATAGTGTCAAGATTTTTTATTTATATATACTAGTCGGTCGAGCACGCAATGCATGTACAAAATACAAATAAAATATAATTTAGTTACATATTTAAATTCTAAATATAAAATTAAAATATTTATTGGATTTTATACATGAGTATATATATTTTTAATTATTTATAATGTATTTTAGTGAATTTATTATGGAAAAATAGTTCAAAATAAAAATAAAATTATAAGATTAACAAATAAATAAGAAAGAAAAGGTTAAAAGAAACTATAAAAGTGACCTCAAAAAATATATATTGATAGAGGAGAGAGAAGAAAAGAAATAAATTAAAAACACGTGAATAGTAGAAGGGGAGAAATGAGAGAAAAAATAAATTAAATTTTTGAGAAACTAAAGAGACCAAAGGTAGTTATTAGCCCCCTAAGTACTTTATTAATAGTATAGGGACTCGTTTGGTTTGCAAGATTAGCCGAGAAAAAAGCCTCACGTATCGGCTAATTGGTCGTTTGGTTCGTAAGATTACAATCTCGGGTCAGAACCTAATCTTGGATGACTCGCCATGTGATGAGCTATATCTCGAGATTATCATCTCATGGGAGGGGGTGAGATTAAATCTTATCTCACGAGATGAATTTTTTCCCACACTTAATTTGACCTTTTTGTCCTCAATTTACCATGGCTTTTTACATAATTGTCCTCATTTAGGGTTACATTTCAAATTCCAAATAAATGGGTCAAATTTTATTCACTGACATTACAGAGCCGTTTTCACTGTTGTATTTTTTTCCTTCTTTCTTTGGTTAATTATCTGAAGATAAACATGATTTGAAAACTTGATTTTGATCATGACGGGTGGATTGATCCTGATTTCCTGGAAATTGTGGGAAATATTTATCCCTGACAAGAGTGAAGAGGACTATAGTGCTTGCCATGGTTTGCTGGAACGGCGAGATCTCGACCTCCATCGCGACGGTTGGGAACGACTACCGGTCTGAGGCGGCACCGAAGCAGTGAGAGATTGGGCGGGTTGAGGTTTCGGTCCGGAAAAAAGACTTTTCATTGCATCTCAAGAAGTGCTCAACATAGTTCATCTTATTTCCGTGTTTATCCGGATATTCCAAAAAGCTATCAACTTCGACCGTCGATCCGGAACACATCGTCAGAGAAATTAGGCATCATTTTTGCAGCGCCAAAGAAGTTGAAGAAATGGAGAGCGAAAATGAAATGTGGGCACCATAAAAATCAGTTTAAAGTCTATCAAAAAAAAAAAAAGGTCAGTTAAAAGATTTTAATATTTGGGCGTGCAAATCTGAAGTTATTTGGGGTGTGTTTTAATTTGTTGTTTATTTATAACTCAGTAGGACTTGTTTGAATGGGAAATTATACAAAATTAATAGAGAAAATTTGAGAAAATGAGAAGTGTGAAAATGAGTTTTATAAATAAAAAAACAGGGGATACATGAAGCAAGAACTGAGAAGAGCTAATTAAATTCTGTTGAGACTTGAGAGGATCATCTTCCCAACATGGTATCAAGATATTTTGTCAGATCAATTTTTATATCAATATTTACAAAAATTTAATTGTAAAACCTAAACGTGTTTATCTAAATGGGGATCATTTATTTACATACCAAAATTCGTATTTCCTAAATGACGATTTATATTGAGGATAAAAAGGTAATTATCTTCATATCTTTCATCACATCTCACTTAATTTTGGGAATCAAACCACATCAATTTAAATTTGCAAGGCCATCCATCTCAAGAAATTAGGTATACCAAACAACCACCCTAAAACATAGCTGACTCAGCTAATCTTCAGCTGATACACAAGTGCTGATTAACACATTTCGCAAACCAAACGAGTCCTAGATATATCGATAAGATAGATAATGGCAAACAAAGTTCTTTATTGATATTAGATAGATAAGGGTGTTAATTTAATAAAAAGTTTTTATTAAATTTCGAATTCAAAATTTTAGCGGATCGAACTGTTTGATTTCCTATTCTATTTATTTATTTCAAATTATGAATATTTATAATCAGATACTTGTAATATTGGCACACTCCATGCATGCGCATAACAAAAAAATAATTTAATTTAATGACATACTAATTTTTTGACAGTATCTTTACTATTAAAATATTTTTATTTATTTTTAATAAACATATAAAATTATTAATAAGTAAAAATAAAATAATTTAATATTAAAAACTAAGAAAACAATTACAAAATTTTTTAATAAGAATGATATTTAAGAGGATTGGAACTTGGAAAATAAAAAAAGGATAAAGATGGAAGAGAAAATAAAAGAGCACGTGTAAGAAGAAAGAGGAGTAAAAAGTTATAAAAAAAAAAAAAACAAAGAAGAAGAAAAGCAATTGATAAAGTGGTGTTGCTCATTTATCTAACAATAATAATAATAATATGGATAATTCATCAGATATTTTAATGAATCGAATACATTAAAATTCGAATCAAACTCGAATCGAATTTGGATTGAATTTGCTCCATCGGCAGCCGTAAGCTATAGATTACATTATGCACTAATAGCCCAACAAATGGAATGCACTAACGCAGTAAACCTGTCCAGCCCCCGTACAAATGGGAATATTGAGAAAGTCCCGTGAATGTGAACCAGTAAGAACTTGGTTGTGCACCATCATTATCTATCTCATCATTTTGCTGTCACGACGCAACCGTGAGATTGAAGTCAACGGTGGTTGTGCCGGAGTGGTTAACGGGCATGATTAAAAATCTTGTGGCTTTTGCAATTTTGTACCCAAAAAAAGAAATGTAAAATAAAATTAAAAAGAGAGAAACCTTATAATTTGGTGATTTTTCTTTTTTAAACACCCCCCCCCCCAACCCCCCTAAATGTTAGATTTAATATTATAAGATCTGTTTTGTGCATGATAAAATGAGTAATGTATACTTAGCATGTACAATTCTAGTTGTAGGTCCAACAAATTTCTGAAAACATTCAATATAATGCCTTCATATATAGATTGCTCCTATTAACAAAAAAGAAAACGAATACCGTGCAAGGGCTTTCGCGTTCGGTGTGGCCTGGTATGGTTATACATGCAATTAATGAGCCTAAATTAGGGGTGTGGGGTACTTGAGGTTTTCCCTCAAGAAAAGTGTGTACTTCCAATTAGAAAGAGAGAAAGATGAATCCATCTAAAAAAATTGGAATTTCACTCTTAAATACGAATTCAATCTATAGAGGAAAACCAAATAGTTAACCAAACTTTGGGCTAAATTTTACCTACTACTTATGTCTTGATTATGTTTTGTGGAAAATTAAACGTGGGAGTCGAAGACATTCAATCTATAGAGGAAAAACAAATAGCGGACCAAACTTTGGGCTGAATTTTACCTACTACATATGTCTTGATTATGTTAATTTTGTGGAAAATTAAACATGGGATGTGAAGAACATTTATTGGCCAATTTTTGTACCTTTCAATGTCCCAAGCTCTTTCTCAATCTCCTTAATTCGTTTATTGGCCAAAAATGTTTTTCACACACACACACACACACCCCACACAAACACATGCAACACACACATGTGTGTGTGTCTGTGTGTGGAAAATGTGTGTGTACTGTGAATACTCATTGGATATATTACCCAATGGGTAGGAAAGGATAACTCATTCATTTGTAGTAGTATGGGTTGGGTTAGGGTAGGGTATGGATAGATTATAAAATTTTAGAATACGGATAGGGTATGGGTAGAAAATGAATAGGTACGGGTAAGGTAAAACTCTACCCATTGACATGCCTACTTGGGGATTCACAAGGGCAATGCGTTGCATGGCGCTCTTTCCAGATTCGCCAGAGGGGAGATGCGTTGCAATCTGAGATCCTAGCTACTAAACATGCTGTACTCCTTGCTGCGGAAGAGAACTGGCATTCGGTAATTGTCGAGGGTGATTGCGAGGGCGCCGCACTTTCGTGGGTTACATCCTCTTTGCCCGACTGCTCTCCTCTTGGCACTGTTGTCGAAGACGTCAAGCTGGTGGCTCGCTCAATTCCATCGATTCGCTTTACGTTTGTTCGCCGAGCCGGGAATGAGGTTGCCCACTTTCTTGCCAGACATTCGTTTGAACTTTCACAGGCTTCCAATTTGTTGCCTACTGTTGCATGTAATTTGATCCGGGCTGATCTCTCTTGTCATTAATGATATTCTGGTTTCTCCTAAACAAAAAAGCTGTCTTTGTAGATTATTGCTAGAGTTTTCTTTATTTGAACTTATTTAAAGACTAACTTTAATTCATATTTTTGAACTAAATATCATACCGACCAACATATTTCTAGCTTCTTCCTTTGTTTTTTTTTTGTGGGGGGTGGGGTGGGGTGGGGTGGGGGTGGGTTTGGTTAGCTTAGCTCTATCTAAGGATTTGAAGTTTAATAGATTTCTATCAGCAATCTAATTTTCATCGAATCCACATCTTTGATTATCTTAAGTGAATAACCTAAGCAACGGGTAGATGTGTGGTTAGCCCAAGCTCACTCGATTTTCGTATTTCATTACGGGATATGATGCTCGAGTTCAGGATTAGGCCACATGGAGAATCTAAAGCACTGTTTGGTATTGTTTTAGGGCAATCATTTTCAACTCCCAAAACAAATACCAGACATTCCTTCAAAATTCATTTTTTTCTCAAAATACATTATTAAAAAATTATAATTATTTCAAATCATTTTATCAATCAAATAAATAAATAAATAAATAAATATATATATATATATCAATGATGAGAAGATCCAAAAACAGGGGCCCAAAACGAAATGCCTCAGAGATAGGCTCAAATCTTCAACCAAGGCCCAAGATTCCTGCAGTCCAAGCCCACCACAGGAAGCCCTGAATAGGAGGCCCACAGCGGCAGCCCACCCGTCCTTCCTAGAGGCCCGATCCAGAGGAAGCCCACCCCAACCTTCCTCACCTAAAAGGTGGATCAAGTCAAAGTCTTACCCACCATAAGATCATACAAATAAGGGTTCATGCCCTTATCCACTTAACCATCCAAACCTACAAAATAGGCCCTTGGGTATCCCAAATACTAACTAACTTAGAGATATGGGGAACCACCCTCTAACCGAACCGACTTCCAAAAAATCTGGCCTCCTTGATTCGAAGGAAGGCACCCCGAGGATTCCTCGGGCTAGGTGGTTCCACACGACTTCTATAAAAAAGGCTACCACCCTTCATTTGGTAAATAAGTTCTAACTCAAACTATCTCTACTCTCCCTAATTTGCACTCATTATACTCATCTAAGCTCACGAATCAAGCACACTACGAGCACAAATTGCTCACTTGCATGCAAGATTCCCTCCTGTCCTTTCTGCCTTATTTATGTTATATTGCAACTTACCTTTGCTTTATTTTTTCTTAAGGTACATACTTACTTAATGCAGTGCAGTCCTAATACTTTTTTTCAAGTTAGGTTCCCCTAAAGCAACAAGTCCTTTCTCAAAAATAGGATTCCCCTATGCTCAATTATTCCCTCCTACAAATTTTCTAGGCAACCAAAATTTGGTACACATCAATTTTAATATTAATATATACTTTTTAGTTATTATACCACTACAACTATGACATATAATGTTCTCTCAAAAAACAATAAATAAAGGACACATTTTTATTTTCTACATCTGGAGTACAATTTGTTTCTCCCAAAATAAAATCAAACACATTTTTATTTTCTACATTTTCAAATATGTGGACTTCATTAGGTGGACTATTGAATTAAGAAAGAATACCTGCAGAAAAACGTTAAATTAGGTGGAAACTAAGTGTTTTTGTCTTGTACACCCTTAAATATTAATAAGGATAGCTAAATGGTCACAACTTCCTGAATCCTACAACAAAATCCAAAATCAGGCAAGTTAATGAACCTAGACTCGACCCCGAACCCAACCCATTCAAGCGGGGGTGTTAAGACACGTGAACGGATTTGAGTTTGATCTTGAATTTTAGATTTAAAGCTCGAACACGACCCGTTAAAATTTTTATATATATTTTTAATTTATTAATATATGTAAATTTATATGATATATTTAAAACTGGTAAATAAATGCATATATAGTCATACCATACATAGAATATATATAAGTGATTATCAATATATATATATATACTATAAGTATAACGTTCATGTATATTAAATAATTATATTATATTTGATGCGTACCAAAATTTAGGACGATAAGGAATTTGCAGGAGGGAACTTTGAGTAGGGGAATCCTACTTCACGAGGAGGGACATGTTGATTTTTCGGCAAAACTAGCATAGGTGATGTGAAATGCAATAGCCCGAAATCAGTGGGTGAAATAGAATGGCATGAGATTTTGCCCTTAATGCTTCACCAGAGAAAAGGACTGGAATCGGTTCAGAATTCTCAAACGTATAACAGAATTTAAAGAAATATAATAAGTCCAAGAAATCCTCCTTACTTCATGAGCTTTTGTCACTCATGTGTCGCATCAAGAATAAAGATCGGGGCCAATGAGCTCTCGAATTGTGCACCAAAATTTGGCTGGAGAGTTGATGACCTTAGATTGCCTATGATCCGTGAAGGCTAGAGTGGATAGAATCTTTGACTACTTTTATAGCAACAAACAAGTTGATGGAGACCTGATCCGCATAAAAGTATTATGATCCCACTGAATTAAGCATGTGGCTTATGAAGATTAAAGGAAAAAAATTCCGTAATAATATAAAGATGAAACAGGAGGGTAGCAATGGAAAGTTCTATACTAGTGAGTGTTTATGCTCAAAAGTGTGCTTGACCTCGTGAGCTTGAGTACGTGAAGTGCAATACAAGCAAATTATGAGAGTTAAGAGTGATTGGAGTATGTTTAGAGTGTAAATGAAGCATGCTTACAAGAGTGGGGAAAAACTCTATTTATAGAGAAAATCTAATAATAAATTTTTTACTTTCTGCTCCAGCACATCCCTTTCGAAAAGAATGTATAGTGGATTCCTCAGGGGTTAGTTATGGTTTGTTTCTTACATTTCTAGAGTTGTTATTGCTGGAAATAAACATGCCCAAAATTGTAGGCTAGTTTTTTTTTTGTTTGTTTGATGCAATTCACTTGATTAGGACACATAAAGATGTCAGTCCGAAAGAGACGCACACACACACACACTAACACACTCACCTAAAAGGGGAGGACAAGAGTACTTAAACTCATGACCTCAATGGTGTTAAGATCAAGCAACTACCGCTAGTCTAAAGTTATGCGCTAATTGGTTGAGACGATGAGATCTTGGAGCCTTATCCAGATGAATATGTAGCTAGGGTTTCGGACTTGGTCCACCCATGCATTTGTGGTGATCGGCTTGGCGTCTCGTACAAGGTCTCTTGCCTTGGGCTTCGCATGTGTCCATCCTAGGCCGAAGTCATGAATTTAGTCCCTTTTTGAATTGCTTAGAAGTAAACTGACCTAATAAAGTGGTTATTTTTTGATGGCATCAATATTTATAAATAAATTATACTTTCAATATATATTAAATAAAATAATGGTTTAAATTTTTTTTAACTTTTTTTAAATTCAAATAAGATAGAAAAAATCACAAAGAATTAATTTTTGTAATACTATCATTTTTTTCATCTTTGAAAAGTTACAGTGATATTATTTTTAATTTTTTTAAAGAGACTTTTAATTTTTTTTTTTCAATATAAAGAGAATCTAGCGAACCTAACCAGAGTCCAACCGACCAGGTCTAGAGTTGGATTCGGGGCGAGTCCTTCATCCAACAAATTCTTCACGGGCTAGGTCTCACTTTGCCAAATCCACCCATTTTCATCCCTAAAATTAGTAGGATTGTTGAGATTCAAGAGCTTATGTATGTCCATTTGAGATTTTGGTGGCTGTCATCCCTAAAAATTAGTCAAATCTGTTCAAATTTTGACCAAAAGGATAAAATAGAAAGAACGAACAAAAATTTGACAGTTTCCGTTACAAACTCTAACGTTTGTAGACAGAAGGTTGATATTGTAAAACATTTGTAAATCCTAAGATTTGTTAGGTAATTTTCCAAAAATGAGGGCTTTATTTCTAATTTAGGCAAACCTCAAGATACTCCAGTGTAATTATTCCCAAAATGAAATAATGAAGAAGAAGCTTAGGGGTAAGCGTAAATTGTGAAAAACGGTCATCGCACCCTCTTAATAAATCGCGATTAACAATTAAATTCAAAATCACACCGTTGAATTGTATCATCCTAACAAATCGTGATTCAACAATTAAGTTTAAGATCACGTTACAAATTCACCCGCACTGTATTGAATCGCACCGTTCTTGTCAATTTTTTGACAAATCATGGTTCAACAATTAAGTTTAAAATCACACCGCAAATTATGTTTGATTCTAATTTTCTCGTCAAACCGCACCGCATCAAACAACTCTCATATATTAAGTACATGTCTAAATTTATCTCTTTGTTTAATTAAATTCTTCAACATATGAGATAGATTACTAATCACTTTTAAAATTGTTCCAAATTTCATTAGTCATCTTATAAGCTCCTCAAAAATATGTGATAATCTTTTTAGTAAAAGAACTTATAAACTCCAAAAATAAATTGTTAGGAGCTTATAAACTCAAAAAAAAAAAAAAAAAAAAGAAAGAAAGAAAGAAAGTAAGCTCCCCCAACTTATTTTTAAAGCAATTTATAAGTTGCCTAACTCTAAATAAATAAATAACATGAATATCTTAATTTTTTTTCAATATTACATTTTTATTATCTTAAAAAATACTTATTTACACTAAATTAATTTTGACTTTATTATTTTTTGTTATCATTACAATTTAAAAATATATATAAACTCTCATTTTTACCAAACACAACTACAACTTATAAACTTCTAAAACGTCTTATAAGCTATGGCACCTTATTTTATCCAAATATTTTGATAACTTACTTTTAAAATAAGATGTATGAGCTTATAAGCTCTAAAAATATTTTCTAAGATATATGCGCTTACAAGCTCTTTATATTAAGTTTAGCCAAACACCCTCTTAATCATTTAGCATTTCAAATACATTTACCCATTCAATATTAAGTTATGCATGAACCAAAACTTTATTATGTTATATTATGCTAAAATTGTAAGAAGTTCTTTAGTTAATCAATATTATTTTTTGACCTTGATTCAAATATATAAAGTTGCATTATTATATTTATTAACTTTATGATCTCTATTTAGTTTTTATACTTATTATTCAAACATTTTATTGTCATGCATTGTTTTCTTAAAATTAATTCAAATATTTTGCTAATATTAGAAGATGGTATTTTTTTTTTTACTTTCATCTTTTTTTTTTTTTTGTTTAGAATTGTCAAACCGTACCAAACTACTTCAAACTATACCTTCAATTTTACTTTAAAAACCCACAATTTGAAATACATTTTGAATAAAACTATATATGGCAATTCGATTTTCAATATGTTAAAAAAAATCAAAGCGGAACCGCGATCACTCTAGTAGCCTTATAACTTTTAATTTTTGAACTTTTTTTCTTCCCCTTAAATCTTAGGTCTAGTATTATAAGGTGCTTATTTTGCATGATAAAATGAGTACTATATATTTGTGATGTACAACTCTACCTGTACTTTGTTCACCAATTTTTTTTATACTAATTAACAATACTTTGGGCTAAATTTTACCTAACGCTTATGTCCGGTAATTGCTTGTGGAATAGAAAACGTGAGTTAGGGGCAAATTTTTGAATCTTTCAAAGCTTTGTCATTGTAGATTATGTGCCAGAATTTTCTTTATTTGAATCTATTTAAATATAAATACTAAGTTTGACCCATATTTTTCGATTAAATATTGTGCCGACCAATGGATTTCTAGCTTTTTTCTAGTTAGATTAGGGATATCTATTTATAAATTTGAAGTTTTGTAGATTTATATCAACAATCTTTAATTTCATTCTGTCATATCTCTTATTGTCTATTTGTCTTGAATGACTGACATAAGCAACAAGTAGATGTATCGTTTGCCCATGCTCACTTGATATGAAGCTCAAATTTAGGATCAAACTCATATGGAAAATTAAACACAGTAGGCGTCCCTTTTCAATTTAAAAACCAATTTATACTTTTACATATATATATATATATATATATATATGTCTCAAAATTATATACTTTGCACCTTCTCAAATATATTGAAAATCGATTTTCACATATAAATTTATAAAAATTAAATATTCTGATGGCTTCTAAAATAATAAATTTGTCTTTCATAAAATTTGCCTTTGCCCACCACAATTATTCTTGACTCCATCCCAACTCAAATTGAATATGCGTAACTAGAGTTGCTCTTGTTGATAGGTCTACTTTCAATCAATTTCATCCAAGTCAATGTTGAACAGCATGGGTTTATAAAACTCCTCAGTTTTCATTAACTAATACCTACCTGCTTTTGTAAAAGTTCAAGTGTGACCAAGACCACATATAATAGTGTGACAATCTTATCTCAAACACTGACATATTTATGTGTACCCCATATAATGAAAATATATATAATACACAAAACCTAGTCATGTAGGGTTCAGTAGTTACAGGTGGATCAATTAACCAAAATCACCACCAATTTTTTTTTTTTTCATATACCGAATATTGGGTTCAACACATGCGTTCAACGACTGCATCCATTTCATATTTATTTTATTTAATAAAAATATGTAAATATCTAATATAGTTGATTCACAATTATTAAATACATATGTAGAATACAAAATCCAGCCCATAAAAACTTCCAACGAGCCCCCACCCCCTGGGGCGTTCCTTCCAAAATTTATATTAAGTTAAAATTTATATATATTTTTGAAAAAATTTAAAATTTTATCTCTTAAATATCAAGAATATCTTTAATATTTTATTAAAATTTAATTTCGACCATTAAACAATAATTTTTTGACTTCATCCCTCCCCTACCCCATACCCGCCCCACAAGAAAAAAGAGGAAAAGAGGATCAGAGAATCCACTTGAATATATTGTATGCTTTGTATGTGAGAAAGCGGTCTCTCGAAACTCGAAAGAAATGTTTATAGCATGTGTACAAGGAGAAATTGTGCATTTGTTTTCTTCTGTAGTTCTCGTGAAACAGCAAAAAGCCGAACTATTCGATTCAAAAAATTATTACATAAAAAACGAAAAAGGTTAAAAACTCGAGCCTTTGGCGCTACTTGCTGACCTGGCACTCTTTCTCTCTCCTCTCTGATTTGCTTGTATGATATTTAAACGCCATAAAAAAAGGAAAGAATTTTCAAACTCTCTCGCAAAGGTGGTAATTATTGTTATTATTATTTTCTTTACGAAATTCTCCTGTATTTTCTTGTTTTGGTGAGTTCAACTTTCAAAAAAAGTTCGTTTTTTTTCTCTCACTCACCGTGTGTTCTATTTGTCTTTATGACTGGAAAAATCTGTGTGAGGTGATTTTCTTGTTCTGGGCTCTACAGTTGCAGAGGTTTTGGACTTTTCTTGGTGGTGCCTTTTGTGTTTCTTGCAGATTCTGATTGTGGTTTGACAGTTTGGGAAGATTCTTGAGGGTTTCTTGAAGTTGATCGAGATTTTTTTCACTCTCTGTCAAGTTGGAGGGGACCCTTTTTTTTGAATTTGTTTTCTTGGATATATCTAGGGTTTGTGGTCACTTTTGTCTACTTGTACCCCCACGATCTCATCTAATATGATTAGGGTTTTTGAATGATTATTGGGTTTGTACCTTTTACCCCTTTTCTTGTTTGTTTGATTTTTTGTTGCATATGTATAAATTGGTTCACTGATTGTTTTATTTACTTGAACTCAGGTTCAAGTAACAATTTTTTAGTGAGAGATTCAGTATTAAAAGTTTTTCAGAAGCATAAATTTCAGGTAATATTTGGTTTTTGGTCTTCATTCTTTTCAGTTTTTGTTTACATATCTGCATAGTCTCATTGTGACTTTTTCCCTCTGCATAATCTCATTGTGAATTTTTTCCTCTTCTCCATTTGATGGCAAAAGTGGTTTTGTTGAAATGAACTGTTAATGCAATTCCAATATTTTTCTAATTTTCTTATGGCCCTTTTTGTCATGTTATTTTGCGGTTGTGTTCCTCTGCTATCATCTTTTGTATTTGAATAAGAGAGATGTTGCATAAACTGTTCCACCAAATCCTTTTATGTGCTCCCAAATATGGTTATCTTGGTAAAATTAAATGTAGCAAGAATCAATTTAGGTAGTTGTGTG
This sequence comes from Petrea volubilis, assembly GCA_026212405.1. NCBI lineage: Eukaryota > Viridiplantae > Streptophyta > Magnoliopsida > Lamiales > Verbenaceae > Petrea > Petrea volubilis. The sequence continues at coordinate 18,211,099 of CM047881.1, forward strand.
ACACTCTGTCTATTTAATGTTTCCATGCTGCTTAGTTTTTTGTTTGAGAATTTGATAGTTAATTTTCTTACAAGATTGCTATGTTCTATCAGTAGCTTCTTGATTGCGCTGCTTTCATTCCCACAAGCTAATCGTGGATTGACTTCTAAAGCATATTTTGGATTCAATTTTTTTTTGAGGCCCTTATGTTAATCTCTGGTCTAAAGGCCACCGCCATATAACCAAGTTATGTATTAATTTTTTCACAGATGACTTTTAGACTCACAAAGTCCATTCTTTGTTTGGCAAAAAAAAAAAAAAAACAAGAATAAAAGATCTCTTTAACAGTTCTATGATGATACCTTGCTGATGTAAGTATCTCTAGCTGCTGAAGAGAAGGATTGGTTCTTAGCACTAGTGTTACCTTCAGATATACGCCAATTTTCTGGCCAATATATTTCAAGAGCCAAATTATAAGAAGTAAATCTTATCTGGAGTTATCAGTTTAAATGCTGGTTTTGTAGATGGCTTATTGGAATCAATCTTTCAACAGTTGGTGCTTGTAGCAAGCCTCTTAGTAGCCAGGCATTAGGACAAGAAAAGCCAAACACTAGTTGGTTATACTTATTAATTTTCAAATTGTCCAGATATTAGTATCTTTTATTGGAAGCAACTACTTTCTGAAGTTCATTAGAGGACATCCATGTTTCTACAGTTTGTCTTTTGATATCAACAATTTCTCTCCTTGGCTGGTCTTTGCAGGTAAGAGCTAGAAAATAAGTTAGTGAGAAATTATGGTTGCAAAAGACTATCAGAAAACCAAAGGATCAGCTAAGGCTGAGGTGGGAGAAATCGACACAAGTGCACCATTTCAATCTGTCAAAGATGCTGTCAATTTATTTGGTGAAGGTGCTTTTTCAGGAGAAAAGCCTGCCATTAGGAGATCAAAACCCCAATCTGCGGAAGTATGTTGTTTCTTGTTTTTGCTTTATTTCCGGGTTTCATTTGATCCAAATTCCCGTTGCGATGCTTGTAGTGTTTGCTTGCACACAAACTTGCAATTTCAAGAATGCAGCTGTCTATTATATTTATTCTTGATTCCCATTGAGATTTTTCATTTTTATTTTATTTTATTTTATAAAAAAATCTCAATATGATCTAAGTTAGAAACCATCCTTAGGTAGGCCATTTTATTGAAGATGATTAGTTATTTAGATCACAATCTGCTGCAAGCTATCTAATAGTGCTGCCGCCTCCCCTCTGAATTTCTTCTTTTCAGAGAGTGCTGGTGAAAGAGACTCAGCTTCACTTGGCCCAAAAAGAGCTAAACAAGTTGAAAGAACAATTGAAAAATGCCGAGACAACAAAAGCTCAGGCTCTCACAGAGCTTGAGGGAGCTGAAAGGACTGTCGAGGACCTAACTCAGAAGCTGAAAAGTATTAATGAGTCCAAGGATTCAGCAATTAAGGCTACAGAAGAAGCTAAACTTCGGGCAAAACAATTTGCGGAAGTCAATGATGCTGATTCTAAAGGAATTGATGGATCAAATGCGCATCCAGAAGCTTCTAGAGTCGAGTATATGGCTGCACTCGCTGAACTCGATGCAGCAAAGCAGGAGCTAAGGACAATTCGACAAGAATATGATGCATCCATGGAAGCAAAAGATTTAGCTGCAAAGCAAGCAATCGAAGCTGAGAAAGCTGCCAAGTCTAACATGGAAAAAGCTGATGAGCTATGCAATGAAGTTGCTGGTTTACGGGACTCGATTCAACAAGTGGAGCTTGCAATTAAACAAGCAAAGGAAGGAGAAAAACTGATCTGTGCTGATAAGGATGAACAGAAGCAGTTGTATAAAGCTAAACTTGAAGAATTAGTTAATAAATTGCTTGCTCTGAAGAAAGATGTTGATCCCGAATACATTAAGAATCTAGAGAGACAGCTAAGTGAAACGTTATCAGAGATTGAAGCTCTACGGAATGAGATGGAGAGTACGAGGGCGAATGATCTTGATTCTGTGAAGGCTGTTACTTCTGAGTTGGATGGTGCTAAAGAATCATTGCATAAAGTAGCAGAAGAGGAGAACTCATTGAGAAGCCTGGGCGAGACCCTTAAGTTGGAACTGGATAAAGTGAAAAAGGAACATTCTGAATTGAAGGAGAAGGAAACAGAGACAGAATCAATTGCTGGTAATCTGCATGTGAAGCTCAGGAAAGCTAAAGCTGAGCTTGAAGAAGCGCTTGCAGAGGAAGCTAAAGCACAAGGCGCTTCTGATGAAATGATAGCTACAGTCCACCAGCTAGCCTTGGAGAGTCAAAACGGGAAGCGGGAAACTGAAGAGATGAACCTGCAAGCTGAGGAGCTTAAGAAAGAAGCCGAAGCCACTAAAATCGAACTGGAAGAAGCTGAAAAGAAACTAAGCGTTGCAATGCAAGAAGCTGAAGAAGCCAAGACAGCCGAGGCTAGAGCTCTAAGTCAAATTCAGATGCTCTCTGAGAAAGCTGATGCTGCCCGGGCCTCAACTTCAGAGCCTGGGGCCCGGATCACAATATCTAGAGACGAGTTTGAATCACTAAGCCAAAAGGTGGGGGAATCTGAAAAATTAGCAGAAATGAAGGTTGCTGCTGCCGTGGCTCAGGTGGAAGCTGTGAGAGCCAGTGAAAATGAAGCTCTCAAGAGATTGGAGGCTACACATAAGGAGATTGAGGACATGAAAGCTGCAACTCAGGAGGCACTGAAGAAAGCTGAGATGGCTGAGGCAGCTAAAAAGGCAGTTGAGGGAGAACTTAGAAGATGGCGTGAACGGGAACAAAAGAAGGCAGCAGAAACAGCATCTCGGATTCTTGCAGAGACAGAGAAGTCGTATGAATCGTCTCCTAGGAATTATTATCAAATCCCAAAACAGAAAGTTGTGGAGACACGAAAGCTGGAAAAAGCAAAGACATCTGTCACGAAGAAAACATTGATGCCTAGTCTGACGGGTGTGTTCAATAAGAAGAAAAACCAAGTTGAGGGCAGTTCGCCTTCTTACTTGCCTGGCGAAAAGCCGGCTTGGTGAGTGTGATTACCGTGTCTTTTGTGCAGTGTATTGAAGGTCGAGAGGAGCTCGTTTTGCCTTTGTGTATATTTGAAACCAATGATTTTTATCCTCTGTTTTCCTTCTTTTTAAGTAGTTTGGTGAAGTTGGGAAGCACCGACTGCTTAACAAACTTTGGTGAGATATAGAATACAATAAGAGCCTTCATTTTGTAATCAAATTGATCAACTGTTTGAAGTGGCAAGTGAGAAAATGGGTCCACTCCCGGAAATTAGTCTTTCTATGTTGAAACTCTAATACTTTGTGGAGACTGATTTCCAATGCCTCACATGGTGCTTGTTCAAATTTACAAGACCTCCCTAAAATGATAAGAGTGAACGATATTGGCCCTTGTTCGACTTTCAGATTTTACAGACTATTACTGGATTACACGTTGATTGCATGTTGACATAAGCCAACCAGCGAGGCTCAACTTGCTCGAGCAGGAGTAGAAGGTGGTTGCCAGTTAACCATGTATTTAGACTTCCAAAGAACAATCATAAACGACAACAGCAGCGAAAATCACAACTAATTGTAATATGCTCTAAAGGATTGAGAGAAGCTGTAGACAACTACAAATTCATACAGTTTGCACTTGAACACTGGTTCCCCAATGATCATGTCAAGTAATCCATCCAGTAGTCTACATCCACTTTAAAAGGCAACTATAACCTTCATGCTCTGCACTTAGCACTTTGATTTCCTAAGTGATAATATAGGATCCCGTCAAAGTGGTCAAACTTAAAATTTAGCTCAGCCCCAAAACCTGCATCGAGATAATGCAAGCGCTCCCTGGAACACGTCTACTTATAGTACTTGTTAGTGATACTTCACTGGGTTCCACCAGATTCAATCACCTTATAGTACTTGTTATTGACACTTCACTGGGTTCCACCAGATTCAATCACCGCTTATCTTAAGCTCTTGTAATGAGTGGGAAAGCCCGTTTTGTTTTCCAAGTCTTCTGAACTCACATTCTATAGTTCGAGCGATTTTTACATCTTCAGGGTCGGGCTCAGGAAGATCCACGTGGAATGAACTGTGCCTTACTGGTGCGACGGGCTTGGCTAGTGCAGCTTGCTCCTTAACATAGTTATACAACTCTTGATGGAAGGGATTGTCCAAGGAAAAACAATCACCAATTGTTCCATCTCTGGAATGCCGAGATGACCCCGATCCTTCTCTTCTACAAAAATGTGGGAGAGACTCGTAATCCATTATCTGCATAAATGTGTCACAAACGTCAGAAGTCAAACAACACTTCCAAAAGAAGCAAAGCCTATACATATAATCCACATGTTTATAGCTTAGGCCTTGATTGCCATGTGTGTTCATCTTCTGTTTTATCATTTTCAACTGCTTTTCTTTCAATAGAAACAGAAAATGAGGATGCAAATACAAACAGGGTTGTATTTTCACGGGTTTGAGAGCTTCACACAAGAGAGCAGGCAGCAGACGGAGACATTATTTTTTTCACCCTGGGAAAATTACTATGCAAAGGATACACAAGTAGCATGAAAATATGAACTAGGATAGCAGCCTACCTTCAACAACTCATCCCTTCCTGAGCCTGAAAGAACCTGCACTTTTTTCCTTGTTCTCTCCTGCAAAAGAGGTCTAACAACCTGCAAGAAGTACAAGTACTAGATAAATTCTTTAATGTTCACATTGTATACAAATTAAACAAATAATGAAATAAATGTGAGCAGCCATGCCGAACCTTCCAACATGCTGAAAATATGTATGGTGCATTGACTATGTAATAAGTCTCTGTCTTCTCAGGGTAGTTCAAGTCATCAATAGTGGATATTACAGACAACAACTGCATCCAAAAGAAGTTAAATTGGTTTCAAGAGATAGACGGAAAAGTTTCACCATATAGTTCTGATATCAAGCTCACAAAAGGAGCAAAATCCAACAAGATAATAGTACAAACATTTACATCACAAAATAGATATATATAGAAACAAATATTTTACTGTCAATGAATTGGCCATTGATGGAAACACTCTTATAGTCAAAATTGTCTTTTCAGAAAAAGTTAGCAACTAGCAAACAGAAGATAATAAAGATAAAATTAACTTTCCAGACAAAAATACTCACTGGAGAGAAACATGGTTTATGCAGGAATAAATTCAATAGGTAAAACTAACAAAATGAAAATTTTTAAAAGGACAATAAAAAGAAAGTACCTTGATATGATTCAATGCAGAAATCTTTAGGCCAGTCATGTCCAGAATCTTTATGCACGTGCCGATGTACCGACCAATTTTTTTTGAAGCAGAAGGCTATATAACATGAATCAAAGTAAGTCCATAAATCTATTGCAAACATATATCTTTTGACATTAAGATTATCTAGATGCTGAAACTTACCAATATCACACGATCTCTGTATTCATTCATTTGGATATGCGATTGAACATAGTAGTGAATCTGAAAAAGAGAAGACAAGTATTAGCAAGTGCTGCATGACGGAAAATAATTTTCTATAATTACAGATAAACATATTTCTGTACTATATTTGTCTATTCTGTATCTCTAAAATTCTTGCAATAGAGAGAATACGTTCCTATCGAAAAAATTGAAGTATTGATAGCTTGAAAAGTAAAGAAGACTCAAAATATTATGACATCTTACAGATGCTTTATCATATGTGCTGCGCCCAACACCAATGGCAATAACAGGAAGACCCTATAAAATTACCAAGGTACAGCAACAGATGGAGTTAATATCACAATCAACCCATTCTCGTGTAACAGAATCAGAACCATATTTTTGGCGAGCATTCGGAGAAAAATAACTATTTGGAGCTGGGACATGCTTAAATTCTGTGGTAAAAAGGGTAATTCCACTGAAATATGAAATATGAGATCCATCCAGTGAAGCAAGATTGAACAAATTTCTAATTACCAAGATTTCTTAGCAGTACCTCTTTTGAGTATCCACACATTCCTGTAAGATGAGAATCTCGTATTGCTCTATACAAATCAGTTGGGTTAATTGGCTTCTGCAAAAGTAAAAGCAAAATTAAAAGTAAAACATGACTCAAAGAAAAATAAAATAAAATAAAACATACGTCAAGAGACCGCCTTGTCTAAAAAATGCACAAGAGATTTCTAACTTTTCATTTTAATAATATTCCCCACAAGAACTTCTATGAAATTTGGCTGAAGTTGCAGATTCCAAGTTCAGAAAATGTCTTGAGCTTCAAAAAAATGTTTTTTTTCCACAATCACAATTTATATCCACCAATGGTTAATAACATCTCTGGTGATAATGTTGTCTAAAATGAGTCAGATACAATCTGGGTGATGAAACTATTCACATTAGAACCAAGGACCATCAAAAACTCATGGATGCTGCAGAGTATAATTCCTGTACCACATCTTTCAATTTCAACAGCAAAGTTCTTTCAGGCTGTTCACCAAAGAACCACAACATATCTTGGAAGCAAATGTTGGCAAAACTTGAAAGGGCTATTTTTTTTTTTTTTTCCGATAAGAACTTGAAAGGGCTATTTGACTGAAGTTTTAGGCAAAGCTTACTAGTTCAGATCAGAAATTGATAAGACAGAGTGATGTCTTTTTCCCTTTCTGTTTAAGTGATGTTGCTTGTTGGTGCTGATAGAAGATTTTGCTAAAGAAAAACAACATAATGTGCTGAAGAAAACAATCCCAAAAACTCACCGTCAGTATGTCATCGATTTCATTTTGTATCCTCCAGTTCAAACAGTCAACAAGCTGAAAAATAGGATACTGTTAAGAACCTCAAAAAAGGGGTGAGGGGAAAACAAGAAAATATATTTGCACAGAAGGAACAGAATAAACTGCAACAAACCATTTTATGCGCATTTGAGACATCTCCATCCCTTGCTTTGAGAAACCTCGCCAAATTTTCCCTTTGATAGCCATTATGTATATTCTGCAAAGTATGACAAAAATTAACAGGTTTGTTAAAGAAAACTCAGTCTGCAGTAAAAGGAGGAGTTCACTGCCAAAATGTTGATCCATACTTCAGATATTTGTTCATCAACTAAATTTCTTCTCTCCCGTTTAAATTTCGCATCCTGATGCACCACTATTATTGTGCGGAAAATCTTGGGAATCAATAATCTATTCTTTCTCTAGAATCTTAAAAGTTAATCTAGAACCCCTCAGTCTTTTAACCAAAAAATTTAGAAAATATAGAAGCTGATGCTGTAAAAGATCATTTTGGATCATCATAACTGATTTTCTTCTCATATTTCAAAAAACAAATCATGCAGAAATCAGATCAAAATTTGTTAAATGGCAAACAAAACAGAAAAATCAGACTAGAAAATCAGCTCCGAATTTCCTCAAAATTTCAATCAATTTTCCCAGTTCCTACTCCTTATACTGGCTTACTCGAGTTGACTAACTGACAACAAAAGTGGGCAACTAATTCATGCACCCTTCACATTTCCAAAAAGCACAAACATGAATTCTAAGCAGCAACTTGACTTAACATTGACCATTCCATTATCCACAGCCACAGTCGGGAGAGATTTAGATAAACCAACATAAAAACCAAAAACCACAAGGACCACAGACTCAAAATCACAATACCCAGAAGAAAAACAACAGATCAAATTTGACAAAATCAATATTTCCCCAGAAGAAAAACAACAGATCAAATTTGACAAAATCAATATTTCCCCAAAAATAGAAAGCAGATCAGCGACAGTGGCAAAAACCTGGAAAGTCTTCTTCAGTGGTTCATCAACTGCAACAAGAAACATCAAATTATCAGCAAGGCAGATCCAACAATCAACAAAACGAAACAATGAGAGCCCACAAAGCCATCCAGCAAAAAGGAAACAGAGAAGCTGACCTTTTTCCATTTGGGTTTGAATCTGTTTGATCATTTCTTCAGTTATGAGCACCATTTTCTTGCTGTGTTTCTTCAAACACACTCAACAATTCAGCCTTTGGATTCAGACCCAGATTTCAAACTTCAACCCCACTTTGTTTAAGTAACAAATCTTGTTTCCCTAACTGGTTTGGGGGTGGGTGGGTTGGGTTCAGACAAGGGAGGGGAATGTGAGCCTAGTGCAAATATAGACCCTTTGATTCTCTTTCCCACCTTAAAAAAGAAAAAATGAAAAAATTGAATGAAGACGTTAGCTTTCTTGGATGTTTTATGAAATGGCCACGTTCAAATTATAGAAAATGACAGTAAAATTTAAACTTTAAGTTAAAATAATGAACAAGACACTCACCATTCACGCCGTATGAATCCAGTATTATTGCTAAGTTTCTAACAGCGAAATCTTAACTGTGATTGTCTTTAAAAATGAAAAAAACAAAAAAAACAAAAAATGGTATCTGCTTGAATAGCAGGCGATAAATGGCGGTGTAAAAGTTATCGGCTGTACCCGTCGGTAAAATTTGTGAAATTCTAGTCTCAACCTAGTTCAATTTAACCAGTCTTATTTACTTGACTAGTGTTTTACAATTACACTTATTATGTGAGGGATTGATAATTTATGTAGAGTAATCAATTATTCGGTAAATACAATACTCAAATAATTTTTTGAATTCGATCAAATTAAGTTCGGATAAAAATTTCATATGAATTTAATGTTTGGGCTCTACATATGAATTAATGGATTGAAATTGTGTAATATTTTAAAGGACAAATTACAATTATCAGCCCTAAAATTTGGTGAAATTACAATTTAACTCCCAATTTTATATGTGAATTTACACAAAATCGTGAGTTAAAGTTTAATTTCGTCAAATACTAATGGAGGTAACTGTAATTTCTCATATTTGGTATATTGATTTTTTTTGTGAGTGAATTAATGATAAAGTAAAATTTGAATCATTTAATACTTAAGACCCGATGCATGAAAAAAATTTCTTTAATTTCCATCCAAGCGGATCTTATGTTTGTTGCACATTTGACGCGGTTGATTATATTGTACAGAAATTTTGAAAGGTACATAGACCGTAATGCTGAGGCCATTAGTTTCTTTCATTTTCTTTTTCTTTTTTTTTTTTTGTTGATGAATATAATATGGATCGAGGTTGTAGATAAATTGAATTACGCTTATAAGAAAAGGAAAAAAAAAATTCAAATTTGGTTATTCGAATTGTAACGATAGCATACTAAATGTTTTGTGCTTAACTTTCTAATGAATAAAATTACAAATTTGTTAAATTATTTTTAATGATAAATGATTTTAACTATTTTATTAATTTAACAAATATTTATCCCGTGTGATTGCAAAAAAAATAAATATATATTTATATTTCATAATAATCTTTTACAAAATAACAAAAATAGGTAGATGAAAACGAACCGACTAATTTAACATAGAAATAAAATTTTAAAATTATGTTATAATGAAGTAATAGACAAATAAATATGTTCAACAATTCAATTTACTAACAGAAATGTTCAATTTCAAAATTGATGTCACTCAAGTTTGAATGTGTGACAATTTGAAGGGAAAGTCCTATTTGAGGGCGGAAAGCTTTGACAGTGGCAGGTTTTCCTCCTAAATAAGGTGTGCAAAAGTGAGCTAATTGAGAAGGATCTCGTTTAAGATCCTTCGATGCTTAAATCAATAGTCGAAGGGTAAGATGATTAAGTAGAAAATTTATCAGATGTTCGACATATGTAAGAAAGCTTACTTATCCCAATTAATAAGGGGGTATTTATAGTAGAGATTTGTAGCACTTGGGTACCCCCTAAGGCCTAAGGTGGGGTTATTTAGATAAATAAACATAGAGTTAGGTTATTCCTTTAAGAAATTATAATCCTGTATGGGTTGAGTGGACCTCATAGGTGTTGAGTGGACATGCTTAGTTGGCAGTCCTAGTAGCTAAGATGGTTGCATTCAATGTGATTGAAAGTCAAGGTGACTGATGGAATGTCGACATAATAAGACATTTAAATGGTCACATGAACTAATATGGCACGCATGCAACGCCAATTTTTTAGTAAGATTTTCCCTCTCGTCAGGGCCAGATCGACCATAGCACTCGAATAGTCCCCTTGATGCGTCAACCAAGAGGTAACTATCTAGCTGAGGCTTGGAAGCCTTGTGGGGGCTTAGGCGCCCTGGATGATAGAACATGATAAAATTATTCATGTGTGCAAATACATGAGATTTAGACCGATGGTTTCGAAATTTCCAAATTATGAGATATAGAGATTTGAACTCATGAAAAAAAAAAATGAAAGCAAATTCCCAGGAAAAATATAATATGACAGTCCTTTCTTAAAAAAGTAATAAGTTATAGGAAGAGAAAAACACATTGCTAAAGGAGGAAAGGAAATCATGGAACGAAAATTATTTTGGAATAATGACACGATTATATTTTATAGTAAGTTATAAACTGCATAATAATTAAACCAGTTCCACTTTTATAAATATTATTAAATAAATATTTAAATTATATATATATATATAATATCTGAAAAGGAAAACTTTGATTAAAAACTAAAAAGCCCCATCTCGAGATCACGTCATTATAAGAACGGTGGCCGCGCGTGATTGAGGGGTCCTCAAATTTTAATGTCCGCGACAAGTGTATGAGAAAATGTCATCTACCACCGAAATGAAATAAAGTATTGACATTAATGTTCGAGATTTAATTGACTTACCTTTTCGAGTGGACAAAGAGCGGCCAATCAATCACATTAATATTATCAAAAGAAAAATAAATTATAATAATTAATAATCAACAATCGCCAAAAATATTATTGTATAATTGTTTGGGCCCAAAAATAAATTTTTGTACAAATTCGAAGTGGGCTGATTTTGGTCCTTTTCGCCACGCCGAAATGAATTAGTAAGGCCCAGGCCACTTCGACGCGTTCACAGAGCCCATGTTCGAGGCCCAGGCCGAAATGAAATAACGGCCCATGGCCCAATCGGCCAAAAATATAAAATAAAATAAATATAATAAGAGATTTAAATTTAAATCCCTCACAATTAGGGGTTGTTAGGAGGTGGCTAAAAATAGGCGTCTGCACGTGCCTAAAATAAAGCCATGTGTTGCTGAAAGTTTAAAATTCAAATGGCGTAACTGCCATAGCAACAAATAAGGAGGTTCATCCATTTCAAATAGTCAAAGTCTTCTGAAGTCATCCAACTCCAAAAATAAAGGGATGCAATTGCAGTTTGAAGCCTATAAAAAGGAGCTGGATTCATCATTTGACACACATAACGTCAATCAATCAATTACAACAACACTTCTCTCAATCAAGAAGTCCACACTTCTCTGATTCCTTAGCTTAAATGAACAAAGAATAGCTTTAGTTCAAGTAGGTAGAAAATCGCTACGGGGTGTTTGTAGCCATACTTCATTCGGCTCGAAGTGAGGATATCAATGCTCTCATTCCGTAACGTTACGAAGTCGTAGCCATCACTCACTCGGATTGGGCCTGGTTCGAGGTGAAATATCAATGCGACGGAGTGGTATCCAGCATTCACGTCGAGCGCATGCATGAAGAGGAGTACAGACGGAGTCAATCAATGCTCGTCGGAGTGAACAGCCTTTGAATACGCCCACAGGTAGATATGGCCGGAGTCATCAATGTGGCCGATTTGTAGCTAGAGTTCTTAGGGACTGCTCAATGCATCTCTGTCATAGATATGGCCCGAGTCATCAATGCGTGTGTTTGTAGTCGAGTCTTGTAAAGACCATTTGGCGAGTAGCTATCGTCTTCGAATTTATTTCCTCTTCGATTTAAACTTTTCGACCCTTTTCGATTTTGAGAGTGCTGAATGGTTAAGTCCTACATTAAGTTGTAGGCAAGTAGAACCTCAGGGGTAGTGTTTGCCTACTCCGATTCAGTTGTTTTTCAGATAGAAGTCTTGGGCGCGTTACATTTTTCATTTCGAATTGTATTACATCTTTGTTTTCACTTCGAACTGCACTTTTTCACTTCGAAACACAAGACTTCCACTTGTGTGCTCCTGCACACTGGCACGGCCGCACCCGAACACGAAAAAGCTCACTTCGAATTGGCTGTTTTCCAATCGAACTCAGCCGGTTCGAACCCTAAGCGGCCAATTCGGCGGGGCCGGAGAAAATTTATGCAAACAATAATAAAAAAATAATATATAATTATAACAAAATTCATATTTATAAAAATTTAGATTCGTAATCTAAAAGTTATGGGGCCTTAATTTTACCAGTAAAACAGAGCATAATTGATAGTCGGCTTACTTATTAATCCAAAGATCACATTGTGCCATTACAGGACATAATACCTAGAGTAAGGAGGTGGATGAAGGGGGCAATGATTTCATTAATAATGCATGGGTAGTTGATGATATAATTTCGAATCAAACTGTTCTAGGATTAGTAGTCATTAGTTAAACATGCTATGATTTCTTTTAATAATAAACTTGAGTACAAGTCACTCAATTGCATTAAGATTTCGGATCGATTTACAAAATATAATATAATTCATCATTAATGTAAACTAATTATCGATAATTAATGATGTTTAAATTAATTGTCCAACATGTAAAAACAATCCTGTAAAATATTCAGCTAAGCACCTAAGGGCAACAAAGGGTTTTGTACTTTATGGAAATAGGTGCATCACTGTGTGTGCGATGAAATGTTAACTTATAAATTGATCAAACATCGAAACTACTCTCACTGTGTGAGTATGTGGTATAAAAATGTAGTATTTTCGTACGCCTCCAGCCTAGGGAATTGAGAATTAAGAAGAGATACATGGTTGTTGTTCCGTCGGTGGTTTTAATTGATGATGTCCGAATTCATTATAGAATACGGATGTCCAATCTTACGAGGAATTGTATCATTATTAGTTGAGAACGATAAGAGGTTTTGTCTTTTATGAAAATGCGTCTCATAATATGGAAAAGAAAATGCAAATTATAAGGTGATCAATCCCCAAAATCCTTTTAATGCGAGATAAGAATGTGGTATTATTGATAATAATACACATGTTAATTAGACTTCAATTTTTAATATTTTTTTGTGAAAAAAAAAAAACATGTAACCTCTACCTTACTAAGTAAGCGCTCGCTCGCTCCCTCCCCCTCTCTCTCTCTCTCTCTTAATGTTGTGTAAAAAATTACCTTACCAAGTAAGCTCCTCAACAAAAAAAAAAAAAAAGGAAATCATGATGAAGAATTAGGATGTTTTAAAATTAATAAAAAAGTAATAACTTTTAGATATTTAAATATAAGGTATTGATGAAATTAAAAAAAATATATGATTAGGAGATTAAGAACTTATCAAATTATTAAAGAGACAATAATTTTGGATAAAGAATAAATAAACTTTCTAAATTACAAAAAAAAAAGTTAATTATAATCTAAAAATTAAATATATGTTGGTTTCAATAACTTTAAGATATATATAAACAAGGAACTAATAGACGTTCTAAATTATATATTAAAAAGTTGTTCATAATCTAAAAATCAAATTTATATTTATTACCACTACTTTTTGACCTAATAAATACCTATTCCCTTTGTAATATCCTTTTACTAACATTTGAAGTTTAATTTATTATTTTTTTATTTGGTACATCAATTTATTAATTTTATCTTTCCAGATGAATGGTTGAACAAAGGTCAGTCAATGGGTACGATTTTACCCTACCCATACTCATTCATTATCTACTCATACTTTAAAATTTTAAAATCTATTCATACCATACCCTAACTCATACTACTTCAAATGAATGGGTTAGAGTGGATTCACACACTATACATATCATTACCCAATAGATATTCACACACCACACACATTTTTCATACACACACACATACATTGTACACACATTTTTCACACATACACACACACACACATTGTGTGAAAACTATGTGCAGTGTGTGTTCTCACAGTCTGTGTGTGTGTGTGTGTGTGTGACACACTGCACACACATACACATTGTGTGAAAACTATGTGCAGTGTGTGTTTTCACACACTGTGTGTGTGTGTGATAAATATGTGTTTGTGTGAAAACTATGTGCAGTGTGTGTGTGTGTGAAAACTATGTGTGTGCAGTGTGTGTGTGTGTGTGTGTGTGTGTGAAAAATATGTATGTGTCCAGTGTGTGTATGTGTGTGTGTGAGTGAGTGTGAAAAAAAATGTGTGTGCAGTGTGTGCGTGAAAACTGTGTGTGTGTGCAGTGTGTGTAAATGCATGTGTATGTGTCAATTGTGTGTGTAAGCTAAAAAAAGCACAATACCAAAAAAAGACAAATAAAAAAATATATATGATTGGGTAGGATCTAAAAATTGGATATACCTAATACATATACTTAATGGGTAAATATTTAAATAAGATAGGATAGGGTAGGGTATAGATTATGTTTAATCTGATATTTTTAGAGTTAGGGTTAGGGTTAGGGTTAGAGTGGGGTAAAACCCGACCCATTGCCAGGCTTAGTTGGACATTCCTCCCATAATTTGCTTGTCAATTCAAGAAAATAAACACGGAAGTCATAATTTCTTGAGTTCAATACATGTTTTTTTCTTCACCTTTACACAAACTCTTTTCCATTTAAATATAATGCTATGAACATCTTTAGATCTCCATGGAGACTATAAAATGATACCCTGTGTATAAGTAGTGTGTAAAAGTTTATTATTGTCACCAAAACATCAAACAAGAAGTTAGCCCCTATAATCATCAAAATTATATTTGGGGACTCTAGGTGTATACACGAACCTTACACGGTAGAAATTATTAAAAAATATTGCGTAGCCCCTATATATATATATTCAACAAATCAAATAAAAAAAAGTGAAAAAAAAGATATATCAACAAAAAGTCAAAACTATATGTTCTTTTATGTCAAGTTGCCAAGCATAAGGACCAAAAAGTTCATCAAATTAATTAAAGTACTCAATATTTGCGTTATTTGCTTAGGTTATCCGTTAATTTAGTGCAATCATTTACAGTGCGTTTGGCAGATGAAAGAAAATAGGGAGGAAAGAAAATGAGAGGAAAAAAAACGAAAGGAAAGAAAATTGGTGGATTTTAATTTTCCACAGGTATGTTTGGTTGAAAGGAAAACAGATGGAAAGAAAATAAAAATCTATTTATTTTCTCTTGTTTGTTTGAATGGAAAAGTGGAAGGAAAGAAAATGATTTATGTACTAAATGACAATTATACCTTTATATCATTATAAATCATAATTATGTTTATGAATTTATGTATTAAAATAGATTGATAAAATTAAACTAAATAATGTAAAGTATAATGTAAATAAAATATATAAATTAATATAATGAAATATTTGTTTACATTGTGTCAAACGACAACCACAATCTTATATAATTATAAATATAATTATGTCGTAGAAAATTTAATGAAAATAAAATAAATAAATAAATATGTGAAATATATTTTTAATGTATTATACAAATGCACACATCGTATTTGCTATTTAAAAAATGCAAGGATTTATGCTAGTAGAAGATGCAATATTATTTAAACACCTAGTTATATATATAGGCAATTTTGGAAATATAATTTTATAGAGATCCTTGTGTTATTTTCCTCTCATTTTCCGTCCGATTTTGGGTGGAAAAAAAATCAGTGGGCCCCATGCTTATTTTTCCATTCTCAATTTCTTTCCTTCCCCTTTCCCCCCACAACCAAACAAGGGAAAATATACATTTTCCTTCCAATTTCCTTCCTTCCCCTTCCCTTCCTCCCATTTTCCACCCTACCAAACGAAGCCTTAGTAATTAAGTCAAAAGAACCCGTAACTCTAAAGCTTAATTTAATCATTGCTGACCGATCAATATATATATATATATATATATATTGATAAATTGGGCTATATCTCTCATTGGATTAGATATTATAAATCGACTTGCTACTAGTTTATATTATCCCAAATAATTATTGACGTTTGGCTCAAATATTGGAAAAGTTGTGATTCCAAAATTTTGAGGTATTATAAATTTTATGTACCAAAATGTTAGTTTTGTACTAACTACTACTCAATTATAATTGTTACTGATTGTTAAAGGTGGACAGATCATTTATTGTAGCTATTCAGAATCAGTATTTTTTAGTTCATGATATGCATCAATCATTGAATATATATATATATATATATATATATATATATTATGCATGTTATGAGACTTTCACTAGATACTTTTTTTAATAAATTGATCTTATTTCCAATACATAAATATCAATAATCATCAACTATATACATCATCAAATAATATCAAGAAAGCAACTACTATGAACGTATAATAAAAATTACTAAAAAAATAGAACAAGGATTCATACATTTTGGTGGAAAATCTCACTAGAAAATTTTACAAATTCATGTTTGATTAAATAAAAATCAAGCCTAACAGAAGTAAATTATATATTCGTATTGACCAGTTCAAATGCTAGAAAAGAAAAGAAAAGGAAAGAAAGTAGTAGTGACTATGTGGAACCGTCAACTATACTTATTCTGTAATTAGATAAAATAAATTAGACAAAATTCAATCCAAATGAATTGGAAATATCATATTCCAGTCTTACGCAAATAGCAATTAGCTAACTAGAGGTGGTTAAAATAGCGGGACCTCATCAAGGTTTTGGCATGATAATGCCACACCGCATGTCCATGTGCTTCCTATATTCAAAATAGACAAATGAAGAGTGAGAGGCCTAACTGGGAGGGGGGAGGGGGGTGGGGGGAGAGAGAGAGAGAGAGAGAGAGAGAGAGAGAGGAGAATAATCTCACACTTGCATAAAACTACAAGATTTAGCGTGTTGAAGTCGTGTTCTCTGTTTGGAGAAGGAAAGGGCACCAAGAGACTTTTGAAATATATATATATATATATAGAAAAAGGAGACTTATCTTAAAATGCACAATATAGTTGTTATCAAATTGGTTCCAAACATAAATGAATTCACACTTAACTATTTGAGACTCACAACTGGCTGATTGACAAGGAAAGAATTCAAGGAGTTCGACTCAAATTTGATAAAAATGTGAGGTTTGCCTTTTTTTTTTAATGAAAAAGATTGATTATATTCATATCATAAAAGTTCCAAATTCGTGAAGCACAGATCAGTATTATCTCTAGTCATCCAATTGCATCTAAACAGCAACAATAATGATAAATTAGTATACAACTAGACTAATTATTATATTTGTGAAACTTGTTAGTTGTGCCCATGACTTTGAATTCTCAAAATTTATGTCGCTCCATCCCTGTAGGGGTAGAGAGCCTATTACCATCTCTACTGTGCTATTGAAAGATCTAAGGATGTCAGTATAGGAGAGTGCGCATCTTGGAATGAGCTTACTATTTAAATACTTTCAATGGTTATCCAGACCGTACTTGGCTATTCAGGATTTATTATAGGCATGATAACTGATACACTATAGGTGCGTAGTTTTAGACTCACTCGAACAAGAGAAATGCTCTCTCAGTGCTCTAACACCCATACCGGATATGGATCGATCTATTTTATGTACTGATATTACTATCTTTCATAATCTTCAATCAAAAGAAAAAAAATCAATGAGATATTATTTTAATGATAAGATGAAGGCTCCCTAATCAAGAGTTTAACAGTTTAACAGTCACTATATAGTATATGCTTTTTATAAAAAAAATAATTAAAAGAAGACAAAACACCACGTTCCGCTATATTATGGGTAATAAATCTTGCTTGAATTCCCATTTTCAATTTAGAAAAAGAAAAAAGCTACTTCGAGAAAAGACCAAGACACCATTGGCCCAAACAACTTGGAATAACGCGTATTTGACTAATTTACCAAACAAAACCCCACGTCATGAGCCAGCCCAAAAGAAAAAATAGTAATGATTCTTCAACAGAGTAGGCCTTTTCAATCAAACAACTATATGACTATATATAATTTAATTTGTATAAGAAAAATTATATATATATATATAATGTGTCAAGCACCACCTCAACCCGATACATCAACAGAGGTAAATCTATTTGGATCCTTAAGTACGGAGCAATAAAGCCCTCGACCAAGTAGGCTGTCTTTGATAGAGATTTTAAGCTAGGTTGTCCTCCCTTTGAGGTCTTAAGCCAGAAATCTCACTTAAGTGAGAAGATCGATGCCCTTGAAGAGACTCACAGACCATGAGAGTGTGTCCACCTGTAAGACGTGAAGCCTTGGAGTGCAAGTCACGAGATAGGAAATACCCCCAAGTTTATCCCTCAATTAGTTTGTGGCTTCAAAGCCACGAAGGGCCTCTATGAGTCCTCGAGGCCTCTTATACATAAGTGGCTTTAAGGCATGGAGTGCCCTCAAATACAGTTGTATCGAGACACGAATCTTATACTTAGCTTTTGCCAAGCTTAACAACCAACGGGCAAGTATTAGCTGGCAGGCCTGACAGACCTTATACTTACCATCACCTAACACGCACCTGCAGCACATGAGTCCATCCCATCAGTTTTCAGTGCATTAAATGCCCTCTCATAAATACACATTGGCCATAAATGGTCAATATATGCATTAAATGCAGAGTTCAAGCCCCATTAATGAGAGTAAGGTCATCGGCCATTTTGGAGACCAATAAGTGATAAAAAGTATGTCCACTTGTACACTTATGTCAGATCGGCTGACTAACCCCATCAACCATGGCACATCAGGGGACCTCTATCATATAAATAGCAAAAAAGTTCTCCCCAAAAAGGTATGATACACTTTTTATACATTACATGCAATAAGAGCATGTTATTGTTCATCATCTTCTCCGCAAAATACCTTAAAACTAACTTGAGCGTCGGAGAGCCTATGCCGGGGCAAAATCGGCTAGTCTCACATGCGTTCCTCCCTCTTAGATAGGTGGACCATCAATATTCACCCGAATCATATCAAACTCCGCCACGCGGCCGACCAAAAACCGACCGCATCAATATAATTTAATAACTAATCTAAGCCATGAACTAGTTTTGCTTGTAATTCCTTATATTACCACAAGGTCTTTGCAAATATTTCTACTTTTTAAAAAAATAAAAGTGGTAGAAAAAATAAAAAGTTGAAAAGTAAAAGTGGATGATATTTTTTTTTTTAAAAAAAAGTGAAATGGGGTGATTGAATTTTAAAGAAATAATTACAAGTTGAAAAAAAAAAGCTTGAAAGCTATTTCAATTTTTAACTTGTTTTATTTATTTTTTCAATAGAAATAGTAAAAAAGAACACTGCATAATTATTTTTTCAGTAGAAGTAGAAAAATATTTTTTATAGGATTTACAAACACCCCAAAGCTATGAAGAGCTTTGTTAAAACTACATCTCAAATTAGTCGTTCATTTTTTTTATTATTTTATGGAATTTATACCCTAACATGATTTTAGGGTATATAAGCGGCATTTCCGAGAGATCATATTTAAGTGGAATTCTATGTAATACAATAATATTCGACAACAAATAACGTTTTACCAATAATGTTGTGGATTCTATAATTCCCCGCATCGACAATTTGGGATTATTCTCGGAACCCGCATAATATATAACATTGAACTATTTATATACACTTGGCAAAAGCCTATTATGCATAAATGAACTTTGATTATTCAGAAGAAAATTTTATTTTGGTTTCAATTCCCTAATAAACTCTTCACACGCGCGCGCGCACACACACACACAAAAGAGAGAGAGATAGAAAAGTAGGCCGCTAGTAAATGTGTTACGTATTTAAGTGCCTAAAAGCTTCTTGTGATATTTCATATCATCTCCAAATTTGTTTAATTCTATAATTTATTTTAATAAAAAAATACTTATAGTAATACTTTTTGTAGAAGTGTCTCAACTACTAAATTATCGATGAGACATTCTCGAAAAAGTATCACGAAAATGTGTTTGATTAGAATTCTTTCAGTAGTGAGAGAAACAATTGCAAGCAAGTATGGGTTTTAGAAATTTTGATTTGGTATTATTTTGGAGAAAGATTTTTCAACTCACAGAACAAAAACAATACCAAACGTTTCTTCGAAAATATATCTTCCTTCCTCAAAATATTATTAAAAAAATTTAATCATTTCAAATCATTATATGATGAATAGAAAATAATTGTTGACATCTTTTAACCATTGTCTTAATATTCAAATATATATTTTTATTATTATATCCACACAATAATATATAATAATACAAAATTTTGATATGACACTAATAATCAAACAAGAAAATATTAAAAAACATTTATAGTAAAATTTGTATCCTCAAAATGAAATAAATTATGCTCTTATCCTGCAACATTTTCCCAACCATTATGAAACTATATTTTCTTGAGATACTTCTTCTAGAATACCTCAAAACAAAAGCAAACACTCTTAATTAACTAATTAATAAATCTCTTATTTAAAAAAGAAAATGAAAAGAGGTCATGAATCTTAAAAAAGTCCAATCATATCTTAAAAATCAAAGAGCGGTGCCAAATTTCTTGTTAAGTCTTCCGAGTTGGATGGCACTCCTCAAGCACATGATCCCACGGGGATAAGTGAAAAATGAACGACATTCGAAGAATATAGATATAGTATACCATATATAGTAATAACATATAAGACAAGAAAGGTGTCTGTGAAAAGCATGTCGTTTACTTCATGAAAAGATGTTCAAATGCTCAGTAGCGGTTCTTTTCACACATACTTGCTACATTTTTCGAAGTTTCACTTTTTAAATTTATGCCAAAATTCCCCCCAGCTACATGCACTTAGGAGAATATAATCTTGAAATAATGCTGGAATCCACATGCTTATGTCTCATCAATCTTAGATCAAACAAAATTAAATATACGGGCTTGTTAGAACACCTTCTAAGACGTTGCCTATATAATTGACCATATTATATTAAATAATTTTTTGTTATTTTTAGATAGATGAGATGTGCCTAAGAAGGGGGATTGAATTAGGCCTTAAATTTTTTTTTAAGATTTTTGCATAACGCAGCGAAAATTTTAAGGTTTTAAATACCAATGATTTGCATAAAAGATAGTTATTGATTGAAATTACCAACGATAGTACCAGAACAAGTAAATCATTGGTTCTGGAAGAACCAATGATAGTACTAGAACACGTAATGATATAAAATATGCAAGGTAATAAAACGACACAGAGATTTATCATAATTTATCAAATTGGGCTATATCCAGTTCCCAAGTTTGTACTTAGGATAACTTGTTAACAACAAACGGTATTAGTACAATTACAATATACGTTTCAATGTAATAGATAAATATCAATCAAGAGTTAAAAACTCTCGATAAAGAGAGAAACAATAAACTATTTAACTAGCCCCTGAAGCGAGATAGTGTGGTTGGTTCTGGCAATTAGTTCGCAGTTGAACACTTCTGCTAAGACCTCAGTGTAGGACGCTTAAATGTCCACTAAACACCTAGCTGGAACTTCCAATGCAACATTAACTCCATGACCCACCAACACTTCAAAACTCAATTCACTTTCAAGGAATTCTTATGCTTGGAATCTCACTATTCACCTCGAAAGTCTCTTGAGAAAAGAAAACATAAGCAAACAATAATTATATGATGGTAAGAATCTTGATATTGAACTTAATACTATCGTTTCAACTATAAGACTCTCACTAAATCACTATTTCAAAGGGATGAAAGTTCTCCTTTAAATAGTGAAAATTCCAACGGCTATATTGATGAGAAAAAGGAAGAAACCGTTGTGGTCTTGATTATAGCTTAAAAATCAAGTTCAAACGGCTATATTGATGATAAAAATGGAAGGAGCCGTTATTATCTTAATTCCAGTAGAATAAATAAAGTTCCAGACGAAAAATAAAGTTACAGACAGAAACATGATTGTAATTAAGGCAAGTTCCACACATGATTAATGCATTTAAACATTCAAAGTTAAACTTACCAAAATGATAAAGAAATGAAGCATGTGTTTAATAATAATATAGAAAACAATCAATCAATTTCTATCTAAATCTCCTATCAAGATTTAAAATATGCGGTAATTGATATTAAGGAAAGATATAAATCAATCCAATCTTATTATTTCCAAACAAATGAAAAACATGAAATAAATAAAAGAAGGAAAGAATATTTTTTGGGAAATCACTTGAATTCGAAAATTAAGCATACATCAAATATTTTGGAAGTATCAAAACATACATTACTTGTACCAAAGAGGTCAACATTTTTAAAACATAAGTACATTTGATTTGTCGTTGAAACTTGATTGAAGCTTATTATATTTACTTTTTAGATGAAATTTAGAAAATAAAATAAGATAATCTACAGTACGTACTTACTTTTAAAAGAACAAAAAAACAAAGAGAGTTACAATGTATAACATACTATTTCGATCTATGATATACAATTTTCTACCAAAAAAATGACACTCATTCTACCTCTCTCTCTCTCTCTCTCTCTCAACTTACAAATTGCCCTCAGATGTATTTTTTTTATAAGGAAAACTGGTACAAATTGCATATTTACATGTGCAATGGCAATTTCAGTGCGTTTAAATTTTGGAGATAACATCATCATTATCATTATCATTATCATCATCAACTCCGATAAATTACTGATGGAGAAAGATGAACATGATATTAATTCAGAAGGAAAATTAGAATTATGAAATATATATTCTTAAAACCAAAAATGCATCAATTGCGGGGATAGCTCAGTTGGGAGAGCGTCAGACTGAAGATCTGAAGGTCGCGTGTTCGATCCACGCTCACCGCACTTCCTTTTTGAATATACGTGAACTAAATTGCATATAATTTTTGTTTATTTAGGCCCGCTACATCAGCGGGGATAGCTCAGTTGGGAGAGCGTCAGACTGAAGATCTGAAGGTCGCGTGTTCGATCCACGCTCACCGCACTCGGGTATGCTTATTTTCAGCCTGTAACCTATTTTTTGTTACTTAGCTTCAACGGTTGGGCTTTTTTGCTTCTCGCTTCGTTCACGTGATTGACTATTATTGGGGAACACAATAATCAGCCCGATAAAAAAGCACATTTTCACAAAACCCACTCCATGTGACATTATTCATCTTGCAAAAAATTTGAATTTTTCAACCCAAAGCATGTTGTATTGGTAACATTTTTATACGAGTATTCTATTTCTGGAAAAAAATACACGTCCTGATTTGAACCCTTACTTTTTGGGAAAAACATATTGGACGTACTTGATTTATTTGTTTGTGGTTTTTCAACACCCTAAACGACACCTATGAAATTGTTTAATTTGTTATAATTTGCATTTCGAATTGTGGCTAGAAATATGGCTTGAGTTTTAAATTTGCATTGGCTTATAACTTTCTTTAGGGTGATCTTAGAGGAATTTCAAAATTATATGGATATCTTTGATACATGCTTATAAAGCATTTGGACCTCTTGAAATCTATCTTTAAGCGTATTTGATTTCTCGTCGAATTTTTTATGAGCCGATCAATTGTAATCCGGCTTGCATTAGGAATGCCATATAATACGATATAACAATTTCACATAGGAAATGAGTTTTTGGCATTTCAAATTATGTATTTCATTTGGCTCTTGTATATTGTCAATCTTATTCCTAAAATTGACATGTGAAATTACTAAAAAAATGGCATTCCATGCGAGCAAAATCAATTTTTTGTATTTTTAATACCATGTTACACGTACAAATCAAACATGCACCTTTTTAACGAATTTAAATTAAGAAAATTATCATACCAAAACGATCATACGTACGCAATACCAAAATATGGGACCCACCCGCTTAATGCATTAAACATCTTATATGCGAAATTCACTATGAAATATATCCTATGTATTAACTGTGGATCCAATATATAATTGGAATTTAACATATTATAATTGAAAGGGTTAATTACATCTACTACCCCTTTAAAGATACGAAACTACAGTTGGTCCTCCAAAAAATTTCAATATTACCAACACATACCCTGATAAATTCCAAAATTACAAATACCCCCTTGGTCAGCCGGTTGCCGGTCAAAAGTAGCTGACGTCAGCAAAATTCTTAATGAAAACCCGAATATACCCTTACTCCAATTTTCATACATTTTTTTCCATGTATGTCATTTGTAATATACCTAAATTGTAGGGGTGGTATTGGTAATTTTGAAATTTCTCAGGATATGTCTTGGTAATATTGAAAAGTTTTGGGGGACCAATTGTAGTTTTCAATCTTCGGAGGGGTAGTAAATGTAATTATCCCTAGACATAAATACTTAAATTAAAATATTAAAATATACATAAATATTTAAAAATTTCATATATATAAATAAATATATAGTGTAAAAATAAGGGACAACCTCGTCATTTTAAAAACACAGTGTACCCTGCACATGTAATAGATTGATGGTGCTTGGAGATAGCTATGATAGCGGTGGAAGTGTGGTTTGTAGTGGTGAGAAAATCATTTGTCGGCGAGAGTACGACCACCGGGGAGAAGAAACGTGAAAAGAAAAGGAAAGGCGTCACATGTGATTTTGGGGGAAGAAATGAGTGGTTTTTTTGATGGGGCTTCAACATCTGCAATAAATGTAGGAATCAAAGCGAGTGTTGTGAAATTTGAAATTTGACTCTCTTTGATCGCCGGTCAAAAGAAGTCTGATAGTGTTGATTAGGGCATCATTGGAAAGTTGAGATCGTGATGGTTCAATTTGCCGCATGTTTTGTTGGTCTTTACTAGCATTTATTTTTCAGTTTATTTTTTATTTTTTTTAAGGTTAAAAATTAAGAGTAAGACCTAAAGTTCATGAAAAAATGATCGAAAATCGGCTGCTCAAGGGGGTATTTGTAATTTTTAAATTTCTCAAGGTATGTCTTAGTAATATTAAAAGTTTTTGGGGACCAATTGTAGTTTTCAATCTTCTGAAGGGTAGTAGATGTAATTATCATAAGTTAAAAATTAGGGGTAAAATCGGAAGTTCATGAAAAAATGACCGGCAACCGGCTGACCAGGGGGGTATTTGTAATTTTGGAATTTATCAGGGTATGTGTTGGTAATATTGAAAATTTTTGGGGGACCAACTGTAATTTCGTATCTTTAGAGGGGTAGTAGATGTAATTAACCCTAATTGAAATCCCAAATGAAATATATCCATTATATTTTCCCCAGGCACATGACATACATTTTTCTAGAAACAATTATTAAAATTAGACATTTGAAAATAGGTAAACCAAAGAACATTTTTCTTTTGGAAATTTAAATGTCAAATAAATTATACTCTACAATCCACAAGCCCCAACACATTTTCATGTCAACACACTTCCAATCAAAAATTAACGTTAGCTTTCCTACTTTGATAACCATTCTAACATCTAACTTCTATGCATTTTATAATTTTCAGAATTAGAAAACTTTTAATTGTTCTTTTCCTCCTCAGAATCAAATAAAATGCCCTGTTGGTCCATGTCATTTCAGGGCAAGCAGATCATTCGGGACGATGAGATTGCGCTTCAAGACAATAATTTGGAGTTCTTGCAGAGTGAAACCATGCAGTACTAGAAGTTAATTTATCTGGGACTACAAATCCATTCTTTATCTTATCCAAAGATCAATCTCATGGCAAGAGTGAGCTTCACAAGAATGATTTGTAGTTCTTGCGGAGTGAAACCATGTAGTAATAGAAGTCAATTTAAGACAATAATTTGGAGTTCTTGCAGAGTGAAACCATGCAGTACTAGAAGTTAATTTATCTGGGACTACAAATCCATTCTTTATCTTATCCAAAGATCAATCTCATGGCAAGAGTGAGCTTCACAAGAATGATTTGTAGTTCTTGCGGAGTGAAACCATGTAGTAATAGAAGTCAATTTAAGACAATAATTTGAAGTTCTTGCAGAGTGAAACCATGCAGTACTAGAAGTTAATTTATCTGGGACTACAAATCCATTCTTTATCTTATCCAAAGATCAATCTCATGGCAAGAGTGAGCTTCACAAGAATGATTTGTAGTTCTTGCGGAGTGAAACCATGTAGTAATAGAAGTCAATTTATTCGGGACAACAGATCTGTTCTTTTTCCTATCCAAAGATCAATCTCATAGTTCTGTGTTTCACATCGAGAATTATTTGAAAATGAATAGATGTCAGACGGGCTTCTTACTTTCAAACAAATACTTCATTTATCCTATATCCGTGCCAGAAAGAAAAAAAAAAGGTCCAAAATGTTTTGACACAAATAAAGGCACAAAAACCCGGGAACAATCCATGCAAGTATGATGGAATACACATGATGGATTGATAAGCAACAACAGTATTACAACATCTGACAATACAACAAATCTGCAACTGTCCAAACACAACTTCAAATACACCTACTAGCACAAAAGGCCTTCACCTTCCTTTTCAGTCCTTTTCAACTACAGCAGAGTCCACGTTTTCTCATTTACTGAAAAAAATAAATTAGCATCCTCCCAAGAGCGCACAACCTACTAAAAGAAATCGAATTCCAGATAATTATCCGAATTTTGCTGAGCCGGGATAGCTGCAGGTGCAACTTTCACGCTAGTTGATGCTGGGGGTGCAGAAACTCTCTCAAACTCAACGGGTCTAGGGACCTCCGGAGGGCTTGCACACCGGATTAGGGCCCAATTCACACCTTCAAAAAACGGATGTTGCTTGATTTCTGTTGCGCCTCTTTTGTATGCCAACCTATGCTGAGGCTCCTTCACTAGCAACCCTCTAATAAGATCTCTAGCTGCAAAGCTAACAACCGGTGATTCTGGAAACCGAAGGGGCTGGCCCACAACATTGAAAAGGGTAGCCCGGTTTCCTGATCCTTTAAACGGAGTCTTACCGAACAACAACTCGTATAGAAAAATCCCAAAAGTCCACCAGTCCACAGCACTACCATGCCCTTCACCTTTGATGATTTCAGGTGCTAAGTACTCGTGGGTTCCGACAAACGACATTGAACGTGCATCGGTTGGCTCAGCAATAAGCTCGGGCAGTGGGCTAACTTGGTTGCCAATTTCGTTTTTGGATTTACGTTCTTTTCTGGATTTACTTGAGAAGAGGCGAGGAGCAAAACATGTTGTGGGGACCATACATGATGGCTGGATACAAGACGGCTCAATGCAAGCGGGCTGGGCACAATACACGGCGTTTTTCCTAAGGGGGTCTGCCTCAAGGGATGATGATTTGATCAGAGTTGGGCTGACAGTACAGCGAAGTGAGAGGTCGAAATCTGATAGCATTATATGGCCATCGTCTCTCACAAGGACATTTTCTGGTTTGAGATCACGGTAGACAATTCCTAGCATGTGGAGGTACTCCAAAGCAAGGAGGACCTCTGCTACATAAAACCTGCACATGGAGATCTCAAGTAAATACATATGAGAATTAACAAGAATGTGTTCTACGAAATAAGCTCATATAGGGAAGCTTGACACCATAGGCTGCATGGATTAAGGTTCGGTGTGACCAGGATTAACTTTTTTCTTTCTTTCTTTCTTTCTTTTTTCTTCTTTTTTTTTTGGATGGGTGTGAGTTGAGGAAACCAGGGCTAGGTTAAAGTTGAAATTTCCCTTCTATAGAAATGAAAAGGATAAACAAATATAGAAGTTTCACAGGACGCTAGCAAACCCAGAGGAGTACACTTGTTCTACCAGCGAACATGCACTACATTAAATACTTGTGGAGTGCCTCAACAATCAAGTTAAGAGATATTACTAGCAAGAATACAAGTAATCATGAAACATGCATATCAGCTTAGTTTTTTGATGGGCATGTGCTTGTTACTGGTATTCGATGGTTATAGCAATTATAGGCAGCTGGTGCAGGTCTGTTTCGGCCATGATTCATAGTTTGTATGGTGGAGCTCTAAGACACAAATTCAATACAAACTGCGTAGTATGTTAATTAAGCCATTATTTTAGACAAATGAAAACTTCTTAAATTACTGTAAGGACTTGTCGCAAGGGGAGTAAAACAGAAGAGCAAATGAAATAGAATTTGTATAGATTGAAACATGTAACTTCTCTTTCTAAGTAAATTAGCTACCACTGTTTCTCCACTGACAACAGAATGAGATAGGAGTTCCCACTCACAATATATTTTACGTCTGGCATTCATCTATGTGCAACTAGATGAAAACCCATAAGCAGAGACAGAGCCCCTCTTCTCAAGCTCATATTGAGTTAAATTTTATATGCATATCAAAAAATAAATAAATAAAAATACCTTTAACATTTTATAGAAATTTAATCTTGCTCCCCAAAATAAAAATTTCTAGCTCCGTCCTTGGCCATAGAAGAGTGACAGCTCTTTTACATAATTCTAAGGCCATTGGCAGCAAAGAATAATTTTAAGTTTAATTGGAAGTTATTACTCAAATATAAGAATATGGATTCACACTTTGTCCTTTGCATATGAAGATGGGCTTGCAGAAGGCAAAAGGAATAAAAGAAGGTGAACTCTCACATAAGTAAAACTACCCTGCACTGCACTGTAAAATTACAACGAAATGGCCAGGAATTCTAAATCAAAAGCTTCTGCAACTTTGCGGATCCGTCTCACTGTACTCCAAGAGCGACCTTTAAGTTAGAGCGCTAATAATTAACATAGTAAGTTGTCTGCATGATGTAATCACGTATTCTACAGCTGATAGCATATTTACTGGATCAGTAACAATTTCAATCTAACTGCTAAACCATATGTTTGAATATGAATCATATCTCTTTATATTGTTTTAGTTAGTTCCAAATATTTCCCTAACCACTAGTTGACATTTACTCATACTCTTTAAAGGAAACATTTAAGTGGAACAACAACACCGCATGATGATGCGGTTTGAAGATAGACTATAAGCAAAAGGAAAATTTTAAGTTGAGAAAAGTGTCATACTTCACGGCTTGCTCAGAAAAATGCTTTCCCGGTTGCCTCTGGCGAAGCGTATGCAAGTCTCCCCCAGGACAAAACTCCATTACCAAACACGAAAATTTTTCGGTCTCGAAATGTGTGTATAATGTGGGAAGGAAAGGATGATCTAGAGACTGTAATATTTCTCTTTCTGTCTGTGCACGCAGCAGTTTCTTCCGGCTAGCTAGCGAAGCTTTATCCATCACCTTCATGGCAAAATAACACTTTGTACCACATAATTCTGACAGATAAACACTTCCAATGTCACCACAGCCCAACTTCTTCAGTAATCTAAAGTGCCTCAGATCTAAGGCTCCATCCTTTGTGCGGACCGCCTGTATTGCTTCCCATCTTAGGTCATTTGCTTTATGGGGCTTGTTCACACTGCTGCTCAAGCTGCTGCAACTACTCTCATCACTCACATCAGTACTTGTGCTTCCCCGACATAAACTGCTCTTTCCACTCTCAACAAAATCAACTCGATCACTAATCTTGGCACTTCCACTAGTCTTTGCAAGGCTACCGGCTCCATCACTAACTTTTGCAGATGCTGAGCTATCCTTCACGTTTCCATTATCAGATGTTTTCTTTTCTTGATCAGCGATAGGATCAAATGGTGGCACTTGCTTTGAATTACCCAATTGTAAGCTTGAATCCAATTTACTAGCCAAAGAACCAACCGATCCCTTTTGCTGGTGATTATGTAATTTCGCTTCTGTTGTAGTTTCTACCGTAGATTGCTTAGAGACAGCATTATCAGCATATCTAGGTAGCTTTTTCGTAGCAGAGTCTGATTTTCCTGAATTGGAAAATGACATGGGTGAGGCCCTCCGAGGATTTCCTTCTATTGTTTGCCCTAAACGAGATTTGTATTGCTTTTCTGATGAACCCTTGGTATGTGGGTTGGAGGCCATTAGAAAGAATACAACTCCTGTAAATTAATCTGACTGAACAAGATCATTACTCAGCGCCCACAGACAATATGTGTCTCTCCACTGAAATCAAACATCATAATCTGCAATTGCATCCATATCTGCAAATCAATCCAATGACAGAACACATAATTGAGAAAATTATGATCAAGAAGAACAGTAGAAGACGATTATGATATTTACACACAAAGGAGTATGGAGAAACATAGTCATAACAACCAAAATAGGTCACATATCCAACAAAAAAATCAGCAAAGGAGAGAAAAGAAGATCACGCAAAAGTTAAATCGGAAGTGTATCATCTTTCTTCTTCTCAGAAAACTGAAAAGTAAAACCAAAATACGCACAGAGATAGGTGCTGATGCGGATCAATACAATAAGTCGGAGAGCAAGAACTGTATCAAATTCTCCACGGAAGCAAAAAAAATTTACTTAAAAAATGCAATCTTTTCACCTTTGACAAATAGCTATTTTTTAATGAGGAAATCATTCTTGCTTCAAATCACCACCAAGTTGCAAACAAAAGAAGAGTGAATTATCCTATAAAACAAAACGAATTCTCTCAAAAACACTACTCATGGGTCAAGATCACCACATAGCAAAAGATAAGCACAAATTCACGATAAAAACAGCTGGAAAAAAGAAACGGGTTTCATGATAAGCACACAGATCTTGAGCGATGACCCACCTCTTTTCTGTAAAAACCCTACCATTGAACCCCACAAAAACTCACAATGCTAAGAAAACAAATCCCCAGAGGGGCGTAGAGAAGTACAACCCACCTAGCAACCCACTTGACACAGTCCAAAAGTAAAGCAAGAAAAGCAGAAAAAACAGGCAACCTCAAATCACAAAGATCAGAACTTTAGGGTTTGCGGATTTTATTGGTTTAGCAATTAAAAGGAAAGAAATAAAAAAGGTTGGGCACTCAACTGTAGAGAGAGATAGAGAGAGAATCAATAGAGCGACACCTCCACCTCCTCTTTTTCGTTCCGAAAATGCGCGGAGTGGAGGATGCAGAAAAGAAAAGAAAAAGGGAAAGGCTTTGAGAATGTTGAAAGACAGGAGTTGGGTGGGTAATTTGGCGTGTGGGCTATACCAATACCAATGCAGCCCTATTACTAAAGTAAAGCCTTTGTGTGTGTATGTATATGTGTGTGAGAGAGAGAGGAAGAGAGATGAAGAAAATATGTGTGTGTGAGAGAGAGATGAAGAAAATATGTGTGTGTGTGTGTGTGTGTGAGAGAGAGAGAGGAAGAGAGATGAAGAAAATATGTGTGTGTGTGTGTGTGTGTGAGAGAGAGAGAGAGAGAGAGAGAGGAGAGGGGGAGAAGGGGGAAGGGATTTGTGGAGGGGTCAAAGCTGCCTAAAGTAAAGCCTTTTTACATGTTCAATAATTTCAATGAATTTTGTCCCAAACATAAGGGTCTGAATCAACATATGGGCCTACAAATGCTCCAGCCTGTCCCTCATGCTTGCAAAGTGGGACCCCTCTTCTTTCAATTCCCCATTAAGGGCTATAACTAACTTGGTAATGACCTGTTATGTCCTTCTTGCCACCACTTTTGTGGTCCCCATTCTCTATACTTAGATTCTGTTGGTTGTCTACAATTGAGCCGAATTCATGGCCGAAATGGTCCAAATTTCAATTATTTTGTGGATAATTTAACTTCAAAATACACCCAACTCAATTAGTGAAACTAAAGTTTCAAAATTATGAGGTTTTGAATTTTGTTCTTCATTGAAATGTATGGATTTATATTTTATTTTGTTAATAGTTTCTTTCTATTTTGCCAATAGTTTTCTTTATATATATATATATATATATAATTGTTTGAATTGTAATTTGTATTATAATATTATAATATATGAGGTATCGATGTAATTGAATAAAATATATTTTGTCATTTAAAAAAAAAACTTCAAAATAGTATAGTAATTCATTTCTATGCATTTGATGCGATGGGGTAATTTTAACAGTAGATTCTCATTTGATCACAAGTTCCTTCCAAATAGGGGTGGGCATTTCGGGTTGGGTATCGTGTACCCGAACAGACCCGATTGGGTATTCCCTGATCGAGACCAGCCCGATCGAGACTCAAAAAATTAGGATGGGTACCCGACCTCGATAAATTATATCGGGGCGGGATTTGGGTATTTTATTTGTACCCGATCCGATTTTCGTGTACCCGAATTTT
The DNA here is from genome assembly GCA_026212405.1 of Petrea volubilis. Classification (NCBI taxonomy): domain Eukaryota; kingdom Viridiplantae; phylum Streptophyta; class Magnoliopsida; order Lamiales; family Verbenaceae; genus Petrea; species Petrea volubilis. The sequence continues at coordinate 18,243,117 of CM047881.1, forward strand.
AAAAAAAAAATTAAATAAAATAACCAAAGTCCAAAAGTAAGGCTAGAAATCAATCTCTCTATGTGAACTCTTGATTTCTCACGGTCTCACTCTCAACGCTCAAGTCTCAAGTCTCATCTCACTTCCTTTCAAGTTTGAAACCTTAATTCCACCAGCCCACCACGCCTCTAAATCTCTCCATCTGTGAGTCTGTGATTGTGACTCACCTCGCGTCTCCACGATCACTGTCGGGCAACGGTGGTGTCAACGTCCAGCGCACAGGGGCAATAGCGGCGGTGCAATTCCAGCGTGCAAGGGGCAACAACGGCGGCGGATATTCCAGCGGCAAGGGGCAGCGACAGGATTTGGGTATCTTTCAACTAGCAAGTAGCAAGTAAGTGAATTTTATGTTTTAATTTTGAGGAGTAGGGTAGCTAGCAACTAGCAACTTTTAAGTTTTAATTTTGTTTTTATATTGGGTTTGTAATGGAAATTTGAGGACTAGGGTTTGATATATTGTGAATTGTGATTTTTGTAATGGAAATTTGAGGACTAGGGTTTGATATATTATGAATTGTGTGATGTTGTGAAATTGTGAATTGTGAAGTTTTTGATGGAAATTTGAGGATTATGGTTTGATATATTGTGAATTGTGTGATGTTGTGAATTGGTGCATTGTGAATTGATGTTGTGATTTGTGAAATTGTGAATTGAGAATGATGAATTTGATTTAAATTTGAAATTGATATGTTTTTTTCTTGCATTGTAGTGTCTAATTTACGGGATGAAAATGACATTGAAGAGGATGATGAGGTAGATATGGATGTTGAAGGGGATGATGATGAAGTTATTGAAGTTGATAAATCAAACAAACAAAAAGAAACTGCTTCTAGATTGCCATATTGGAAGCATTTTGTACAATTTAAGTGTCCGGTTGACAAATTTAAAAAGGGAAGATGTATATATTGTGATGCAATTATTAAGGCCGATCCAAAGCAACATGGGACAAAGGGTATAAAATATCACTATGAGTCTTGTTAAAAAAAGCCCCATAAGGTTGTAACTAATCAAGCCCGGATTTCTCTTCAGCCAACCAAAGGGGAGGGGGATGATAAGAAAGGAAATATATCATGTTGGAGATTTGATCAAGAAAAGACACGAGAAGTTTTGTGTAAATGGTTGGTAATTGATAAACTTGCTTTCAAAACAATTGAACATCTGGGATTTAAGCTTTTTATGTTTGTTGCATGTCCTATGTTTGTGATTCTGTCTCGAAGAACTGTAACTAAAGACATTTTTAATATGTATATGAGTGAAAGGACGAAATTGAAATCATTTATTAAAAATCACTCACAAAAAGTTTGCATCACGACAGACACATGGACATCAATTCAAAGGGTGAACTATATGTGCTTAACGATATATTTTATTGATGATGATTGGAAACTTCAAAAAAGAATTTTGAACTTTTGTCCAATTTCTGGACATAAAAGTGAGGATGTGGATAAAGGGTGGAGAAGTGTTTGCTTGATTGGGCGATTGATAATGTGTTTGTCATCACAGTTGATAATGCTTCATCAAATGATGGTGCAATTGTATACTTAAAGAAGAAATTTGATAATTGGAGTACTAGTCTTTTGGGTGGGAAGTATGTGTGCATATGAGGTGTATTGCACATATTATAAATCTTGTTGTTCAAGATGGGTTAAAGAACAAAGAGGAGCATGAGGTTATTTCTCGAATTAGAGGTGCTATTAAGTATATTAGAAACTCCCCGGCTAGGTACAAAAGGTTTCAAGAATGTGTTGAGCTCGAAAAGTTAGAAACAAAGAAGTTGTTGTGCCTTGATGTGCCTACTAGGTGGAATTCCACCTATTTGATGTTGGAGAGTGCAATATGCCTTCAAAGGGCATTTGTTGCTTATATGGATGTTGATCTTGCCTATACACAAGACCTATTAAAGGCGCCACATGATGGCGTTCTGAGTCCGAATGATTGGGAAAGGGCTGAACTATTGTGCAAGTTTTTGGCACATTTCTTTACTTTAACTTTGTTAATTTCTGGTTCATTATATGTCACAACTAACTTGGTTTTTCATGAGATAAGTGTTGTTGACATGCTTTTGAGGGAATGGTCCAAAAGTAAGATCACCGAATTGAAGAAGATGTCGGAGACGATGAAAGACAAATTTGATAAATATTGAGGAGCAATTGAAAAAATGAACGGGATATTGTATTATGCAGTTATTCATGACCCACGGCATAAAATGGATTTCCTTCAGTTTTCGTTTGATGAAATGTATGGCACCGACGAGGGGAAAGCAAATAGGATTTTCTTTTTTTTTGAAAAGAAGCATATATTTTTCTTTAAAAAAAAACAACACTTTAGTGGAAAAAATGATTTGATTAGGGTTGTTTATGAAAGAGAAAAAAAAAAAAAAAAAACAAAAGTCACAATAGAAATCTCAAAGCAGTTTTTTTAGAAGTTATCTAAAGTAATTTTAAATAAAAATATATTCAAAATCACTTTTAATTATTGCATTCAAATACAAAAATTTTTGACATAAAAAAGCAATTTTACTATAAAAAGGACGGCGATTCGCAATAAAATTTTATAATATTTTTAGTGCATCAAAAATAATTCAATGAGTCTGAAACTGTATATATTCAGAGTCTCCCAAAAATAATTTTCAGAGTCTCCCTAAATTGCTTAGATGCAACTAGTCCATTGATTTTTTGACACTTAATTATACATTATTATTATTTTTCTAATCTTAGCTACCCAATTCTGATTTATTGACCGATTAATTTGGATCAAATACTATAAAAGTCCATTACGAAGGTGACTCTTTCAACCCAATTATTCCATTCGCAACACTAGTATTCGAACTTTGAACGTTGTGTAAAAGATCTAGCGCTTCACTCTGCTAGACCACATTAAATTTTCTTTATTTATACAAATTCACATGTAAATAAGTATTTTTAGCAAAACTCGTTCACATCAATATGGTTTCACTTGAAGATAAAATAATCATATCAATCGTATCTTATACATCTTAAAATTCAAAAAAATACTTTATTCACAACTCCGCCCAAAAAAATATAAATTAATTATTCCACCTATAAAAACTATACAAAGAATGTATATATTCATTATCTAATGATTTTATTTACTCCACTAGTGACTCTGTAATTACGCCCTAAAGAATAATTAAGGGAGTTATAAAAGAGAAAAAAAAATAATGACGTGGAAAAATGAAACTGAAAAAAGAAAAGAAACAAATTTGACTAAACCCCAACCCGACCCATCAATGATCGAACTGGCCCATCTCAAGACTCTCACTCTTAACTCCAGTGTACTCGGGCACTTGCCTTAGCAATGGCGCTTAGAGAGAGGAGAGAGACCCTGGCGAGTTCCGATGGCGGGCCGCCGGAGGTCATTCTGGAGACCTCTATGGGCCCTTTTACTGTTGAGATGTATTACCACCACGCGCCTAGAACCTGCGAGAATTTCGTCAAGCTCGCTCGCAAGGGCTACTACAACAACGTCAAATTCCACAGAATCATCAAGGTTCTTCTTTTTTACCCTCTATTCGAACTTATTGATTCCGTGCAATTTCTTTTGGTTTGAATTGCTTTTGTGGGACTAGTTTGTTTATATTTCTGTGTTTTTTCAGGATTTTATAGTGCAAGGAGGTGACCCTACTGGAACTGGAAGGGGTGGCGAATCCATCTATGGGTGTGTGTGTGTGTGTGTGTGTGTGTGTGTGTGTTTTCTCGTCTCTTTGTTAATTTCTTCTGTAATTGTACTTATTCTTTTTTTACCAAGTAGAGCATGAATCTGTAGTGTGATAATTTACGATTTTCTCACTGCCATAGAGAGTTGCCCGTGTTTTTCTCTTGAATCTTGGTTCAGTTTCCTTTTGTTATTTTTCATTTATTTGTGTGTTGGGGGAGAGGTTATTTTCTTCGTTGATTGTTTCCATTAGCAGTTCATTTTCTTTGGGTGTGATAAAGGGGGCATCTCAGTCTACTGTGTTCATCTGTTCCTACATTTCTCCAGAACATTTTCTTTGGGTATGTTAGTAATCTGCTGGCATACCCCTTGCCACCTGCCTAGTGGTTTGGATGAGGCGGCATCATACGTGGCCATAAGAGTTGGTTTCAATTTGACTTGTTATCTTTTCATTAATTTCTTTGCTGCAGTAAGCACTTTGATGACGAGATACATAGGGAATTGAAGCATACAGGTGCTGGTATCATATCAATGGCAAATGCTGGTCCAAACACAAATGGGAGCCAGTTCTTTATAACTTTGGCACCAGCACCCTCACTTGATGGTAATTATATTAGTTCGGATAATTTACATTGATGCATCAGACATCAGACAGCCTTTTATTACAAGGGTGTGAAGAACTTTTTGCAATGTATGATTTCATTATTCCAACTTGACATTGATGTCTTTACGGTTATACAATATGCCAATGCATCTGATTGGTGTCCTTGTTGATATTGTTGAGTTAGCATCTGCATTTCATGTTTGTTTATTTAGCCAGCTTTTTTGTAGTCTGATTTATATGGAGCTTATAGCAAGCCGTACTTCGGAGTTGCACTTGACTTTTTATTAGTAGACATTTGGATTTGTAGTATATACCTACTGGTTAAACTTGGAGAAGTTTTACATAAAGTCGATTTATTAACAAGTTATAATGTTTCTTGTGTAGCAAAGTTTCTCTCATGCAATTGTCCGTCATCTGTTCTCTTTACTTAGGTGCTTTGACCTCCATGATTTTGGATAACTTTTTTTTTATACTATTTTTCCTAGCTGCAATTTCATTATTTTACTTCTGACTTGTCGTATCTCATATACTGCATTCACGAATGTGTCTAAATTTTGTGTTTGCAGGAAAACATACGATATTTGGAAGAGTTTGTAGAGGAATGGAAATTGTCAAGAGGCTGGGCAGTGTTCAAACTGATAACACTGACAGGTATGCCTATTTACTCGTTATCTACTTGGCTGCATACGTGAGAAACTATATTGTGCAAATACATCTCAGAGATATAAAGCAATTTAAGTTGGTTTGCAAAGCTTGACCTTGGAATAAAATATGTAGTTACCCTGATTGAAAACTCGGCATGGACTTACCCATATAGCGAGCTTTAGCTTAGACAGATATTTTTGCAACCAATAAACACGACGACATGGTCCCAACACTGCATCGATACTTCCTTTTGCTGGAAGATTCTTTTCCTGAATATTGTGCTTGTCTTCAGATTCTATGAGCTAGATTTTAGAATATTTACGTTCATGATCGCATGATGTGCTCTTGGTAGTAAATCTAACATGATATTATATGAGTTTTTTTCCTTACAATACATACTTATCACCCACGCACGCACACCTGTTAGGATTTGAACCCTAGCATTATACTCCCCACACCTTTAAGACGGGGTACGAGTCCATTAAGCCAAACGCCTTGGTCTTATTTGAGTTTTGCACAATAACTTGTTTAAATATTATTTTCATTTTCTCATTGCACGATGTCCCTGAGGTTGGGAGGTAATTATTGATTCATTGCTTGGTTTGTGCAGACCTATACATGATGTGAAGATACTTCGGGCAACTGTTAAAGACTAGCTCTTTACCACATCAAATTCCAAGTGATTTGCTGATGAGGCTCTTCAAGGAATTGTCCGTTTATTTTATCGGAAGCTTAATTTCGAAGAAATCACACATAAACCGCATGGTTATGTACTCCAAATGCCTTGAATTTCAATATGTGACCATTTTTGGTATTTAATCATGTAATGTGGTAACATTGGAGACATTCTGCTGTTGATTTGCTGCTACGGGATCCCTATAAATGTAATCAGATATTCAAATTTCGATTTATATGATTAATACTAGTTATGCTGATGCTGCCAACATGGCGACTGATAATTTTGTATCCTATGCAAAGTACTGCTAATAGATTGAAACCCCATGGATTGTACATTTGAGCACGAGCCTGCATTCTTTGATCCTATCATGTATCGTCTTAGTTTTATAATTGTTGGCTGGTAAAGCAGGAGAAAGCAGTAGCTTCGTACCGGTACTCTGATGCTGCGTCACCATCTCTATTGTTGTCAATACAACGTGAAACAAAAATAGTTCCACACTGCACCAAGTTTTGTACGATGGTATCCTATGATTCACGGAGATGGAGATGGTGCTATGGACACAATACGATATGGATATGGCGATACGAAAATTTTAAAAATTTTATGACATAACACCTCTGACACGAAACTATTTATATAAATACATTTATATTATGTTAGTAATAATATGACATAATATGTTTATACTTTAACATATATCTATACAATTAGTGCAAGATTCATATATACATTTGGATAAGGGTATAAGAAGGTAGAGACTTGTATCGGTGATGCATCACATTTCTTTTTGCATAATTAATGAACTATCCATTTTAAAAGACAAAAGAAAGCTTTGATTTTTACAAAAATAGAATGAGAAAATAAATTATTGGATGAAAAAACAACAGTTTTAAAATAACTTTAGAAATTTTTTTATTTTTAACTATCTTTTTGTAATTGGAATACTCAAAAATGTGGAAAAAAATTGTGTGTGTTCAAAAAGTATTAGACATATTGTTAATAGTGTCGGACAAGCTATTAGAAGTGTCTGATTTATTTAATTTATGAACACGTCATGTAGTGCTTTAGACATATATTGTGAGTGTCATATCTGACACAATGTCCAACACACTACACAAATTTTTAAGGGTATAAATCGAAAAGTATCAATCTTTGAATCTCAACCAATCCTTAGTGGATTTCTTTTTTTGAGTGGTGCTTTTGGCAAAGATTACCTTATGCCTTGTGTATGCTCTCGCTTCAAGCTCACATAGGTGGGAAACTAGCTCTATTCATGGTTGGTGGCTCGCTAACTAAGGGAATAGTACAATTGAAGCTCAAGACTCCCTTCTTGAAAGAAAGGCGACTTTGAAAATCTCAAAATAGCAACTTTCTAATTTTAAGAGTATCCGTGATGATATCTCACTGGGATCTGTTGTGTTTTCTTGCAAACCACGGGCCAATATTGTTTGCAAGACCAAGAACACATATATTGGAACTTGGAAGTATTCCACAGGAAGATCAACACACAATCATCACACCAAGCGGGATAGAAGAGTGCGCTTCAATATCCAGGGAGTACAAGCCCTAAAAGCCGACATGGGGAAATTCTCTTGCCCTTGGATCAATTAACTTGCACAATGACAGCATACTTTACATTGCAAAAACCTCATTTATGATCAAGGGGTAGAATTGACAACATTCCTAATACAAGCCCGTAGCACTACCATTTCATGTTTTTATATCCTGACCAAATACATATAATTTTTGAGTACTTCCTAGACTACATCCTGTATCATCCTTCCAAAACAATGTTGACCTAAGTGCTGCAGTAGTAGATAAATGCTGCCAAAGCCAAGCCACCCCACATATAAACCCCCATAAATATATGATACAAGGGGCGTCAATCATGTATTACGGAAACTAGCCACTTGCTAATACAACCACCTGATGCACTGATCATCGATCGCTCTCCAGGGACATTAGTTTGATGAACCATCGGATCAATAAAATTCAACTCAATTTGCCTATGTTACCATTTGGATTCAACAGGGACCCATTTTCTGCTGCATGTGAAGTATTCAGCGTGGAACAATGACCTGGGTTGAATCCATTGGCCTTGATCGGTGCAGCAACGGGGACATCTTTAGAAACATCAACCATTTGGGGTTCAGCAGCCAGCTCGTCTGGGACAACCTGTTCTAAGAGCAGATGCTGCTGTTGCAGTTGTGCCAATTCCATACACCTCAGGGATGGCACATCACCCTTACAATACCGGTGCCACATAGTCCTGTATGCTGACTCCAGGCCTTGGATGAATTTAGATCCATCACAAAGCGGAGACTTAAGCATGAGATCCCGCAGTCTCATTCTCAAGTTTGAGAGGGCAGTAATATCAGAGGCCAACTGTAGAGCCAGCTCCACATATTCATCTTCATTCTTGGCAACCAGGTTGCTCAATCCTGTAGTGAAATAGGAATGTAAGTTGAATAGTAATTGAAATTTTTAAGGCAGGTCATTGCCTGTATTTGCATTCCCATCAAATCCCGTTAACACCAAGTATACTTGAGGAAAAGGAAGTATTAAGGGTGATTTACTTTTTTTCATATCAACACCAGAAAACTTTTGGTACATATAAGAATATTACAAATAAACAACTATAAAACGTTAACCAGTGTCGCTTTTGAACAAAGAATGTATTCAATCTGAAGCAGTGTCCCCATCCAGTGTCCCCGGCTTATTCTGAAGCAGTGTCCCCATACACAAGAAGAAAACATGGCACCACTGCTTATAGAACTTATCTCAAGTATGGCAAGCAGCTCATGGTAATACTTCATCGCTTAAACAAGAAATGAAATTCCTAAATTATGAACACCAAAAATAAGTAAATCTCAGTGGTGAAGAATCTTTTAAGACCTCTGATGAATTACAAAGCTTGTTGATAATCAAAGCCTCCACTACTGCAGCTTAAAAGGCCAAGAAAGAATGCAATGATATTGCAGCTTAAAAGGCTCAGAAAAGGATGTAATCACATCTTATAGCAAAAGCACATTGCTGGTATTTGCTTGGTTTCTCTATATGTGATCCATGGGTAACATTTCCACATAGCTCAGTTTAAATTTTGGTGCCCATTTCTGACATCCATAAGCTTTTGCTATTTCTAAGCAGATATCATGAATGATTCAAGAATAATGCAGCTGGTGAGTAAGATCTTAAGAAAATCCACCTATTTGGAAGTACAAGTCACAGAATTTAATAACTATGTGTGGAAAAGAAATGAACGTACCAACTGTTTTCAGGAGACTCACACCAACATTATGTGCATGTACCGAACCTCCCATTGTGACACATGGGACTCCCATATATAGAGACTCACACGTAGTAGTTGTCCCGGCATAAGGAAAAGTATCCAAGCTAAGAAAAGAAAGAGCTTCCAGTTAACGGCAAGAAGCATGTGATTCCATAACCTAGTAATATAGAATCATTTGTCTATCTCAAGTAAATTATATTTTTGGTTATTAGTTCTTGAGTTACTCCCTAAGATATAGTCTTTTGGTACATGTTACGGCATATCTCTGCCCAACCAAAGCATGATCAGTACAATTTCTGTAAAGATTCAGCATCTATCACCAGGATTTAATATCATAACAATTTCAATTACACCTTAGGATAGTAATATTGATCAAGCATCAGTATGTGGTTTATAACCCAATATCAGAGAAAAAGAACAGCCGATATCACCTGATGTCCATTAAAGAATATGCCTGCATGTGATCATGGTTGAGAAGAATTAAAGGCAGAAGATCAACACGCAGTGATTCCAACCCCAACTTCTCCAGAGTTGACAGAAATTGCTGTCTCACGCTTTCACAGCAAAAAGGCTTACACTTCACAATAAGCCGAGAATTTGGAACTGCACATAGAATCCTTGCCCAGACTTGCAGTACTTTAGGTGTTATCTGATGTAAAAGAAATATTAAACAAGTGACAAAATTGAATGCTAATGCTAAGTGTAAGATGCTTATTCAACTGTTCCTGATACCTTCGCAAGATTGTTGAAGCTGCCAAAAGTGACAAAGCCATTAGATAGAGCAGGAGTAGAAGACACTGGCCCTGCTTCAGGGGAAGGAGTGTAGCACAGAAATGAGTCAGGTAACCGGATTAACTCTTCAACATGCCTGCCATTAACAGAATGATTGCATACAATTTTAACTCAAGATGAAGATAGGATACAAGTTTCATTGTAACAAAAGGAGAAAGTTTTGAAGAAAGAAATGATAGTAACTTTTGTTTTGTATCAGGCGGGTCAGCCAGTGCATCAGTTATCCTGTAGTCGATGGTGGGTAGCCCAGTTGTATTCGGGTAGCCAATCCATGTCACCTAGAAAGCCAAGACATTCAGTATCAGATGGCATTAGCAGAAGTAGTACTTTGTCATCCAAAATTCAGTCCCCTAAGTAATTCTAAAGAGGTGCGATGTTTTCTTCAACTGTTATTATTAAGTCCGTTTGTCTGCCAGCTGTTAACTTAAGAAATATAAACTTGGTTTATAAGGGCTAAAAAGTGAGTGAACCAAAAATGGTTTGCAATGGTGCGAAGACCAAGCCAATATTTTTCTAAAAGGACATGGACCTGCACTACTATTTCAGGGTACTGTGAATTCTGACAAGGAAAACATAATATAAAATAGCCACATGAGTATCATTCTCGAAGGACCCAGCCTCCTGCCTGTTAAGCATTTAAAATTCCAAATCAAACACCATTATGTAGAACTCTTCACTCAAAAGAAAAAGGAAAAAAAAAAAAGAAAGAAAAAAAAAAAGAAAAGAAAGAAGAAGACTGAAAGAGAAGTTGAGCGACTAGTATAATGGTAAATGATGCACAATGGTGGTTTTAAATTCAGAAATACCTGCACAGGTGCAGGCCGGCATGCCATCATTCCCAACTTGTTATTTGCTGTGTGTCCAGTAAGTTCCACCAATATATCAATTTTATCTTCTCTAACCAAACTTGCAACCTTTTTCTCATCAATCCCGTAAATGTCCCTCCATGTTCCGCCATGCTTCAGAACTCTGTCTCTGAATCTGTTAGTTTTCGCATCTGCCTGTACCATCACAAAAGGGAGATCATTAACCTCTAGATTCGCTTCTGGTCAGCTAAAAGAGGGCAAACTTCAAGGGCATTAACAACATAGTTCTACCTTCACGACTGCTGAATAAACAACCACCTTATGGCTTGCATAGTCATGATAGATGAGTGGTGCTTCGATGAAATAAGACACAGAATGAGTAAAATAATCAGGAGACACATATCCAATAACAAGTGGCCTTTCTGGATCCTTAATGTTGTCCCAGGAAGTAAACTGTGGAAATAACCTCATAAAGCGCCTACCCCAGTCCCTGCAATTATACATTTCATATCAGGCCACCACAAAAACAAATAAGTATTTCACATAGAGTTTTGAGTAAAGCTCTGTTAAATACAAAGACTTGTCACAACATATATTACTCATATATAATATGTGTGTGTGTACATATATACATGCACTACAAAAATCATTCATGTGCATGCATAAATGTGAATGCATATATAGTGTGAACTGTAAAGACGTTAATAAAAGAACAGAGCCAAAACATTGCTGAAGAATCAACAAACATGCCACTAGAAGCAAAAAGTTATGACCACCAGTGTCAAATAAGAGCAAGAAAAATTTCTAAATCTGTCCTGAAAAAGAACATACAGAAAACTCGAGAGAGGAATTTCTTTGCAAGATTTACTGCTGTTGTCCAATCACACTTATTTTTCTGAACATATCAGATGAATATTAAATTCTTGTAGCCATAAATCTTTGAGTGGGAGAATAAGTGAAGTTCGCCATGCAGTCAGTTATGGCACATCAATAATGGCTACTTGCTAAATCAATTCCTTTAAATCATTAAACCTCACTGATAATTTTTGTGTCCACACTGGCATTAATCTCCAAAACTAGCTGGTCAAAGAAACGAAGGAATTCGGTCTCCTGAGGCTTCCTTTTCATGGGAGAAATAAGTTTCCACTTTTAAACCATGTAGGGAAGAATGCAAATTAGAATAATAAAGAATAAATTTGCATATGCCAAGGGCAAGTTTCCATGATTGCAACTTTTTAACACATTATGTAAACTCAAGAACAATGAGCAGTAATACATTTACATCACAAGCTTCAGTTCAAGCAACAAACTAAACTTATTGGCAGTTTAGCAAGTCCATGGAAAACTATATTCTGGAATTCTCTACTCCTCTTCAAAATTTACAACATATATGAAAAACCTAATGTACATTAAACAATTTCCTAGGCTAGAATATCTAAAATGTTGCGCATAAGTGATTATAACTCTAATATATGCACAGGACATGCAAGCTAACACACACACACACCCTATAGCTGCTAAGAGTCCAAAGATACTGCATGCATATATTAAGCCCACTGTACATTTCATTAGTAGTGCATGCTATTCTAATCCTCTCTTAAACAATTTCCAAGGCAAAAAAAATCTAAAAGGCTACAGCCGCTACACAGAAAGTGTTATAAATCAAGCATATGCACATGACATGCTCGCTGAGATATACACATATTAGCTACTAACAGTCTAAAGATACTGAAAGAAGGTAATTAAGTACACATGGTTCAAAGATTGACCTGTGAGCCTCGTATAATTTATCATTAGTCCCATCATTTATGTAGTTCATTGCAAGCAACCGGTTCTGCAAGATGTGATCGAATTATTAGATGACATCAACCTTCATAGAGCCTAAACCTATTCAATCACAGCAACAGCCACTGGAATAAGGCAATAAAGCAACCCACAGCTACCAAAATAAAAGAGGAAAATCAAAGAACATATAACAATGAGAAATCTGAAAGAACAACCAAAAACATATGGAAACCCATTCTTAAGCATTAACTGTAAAACTTAAAACAGAAAATTCCTTAACATGTCCCCCCCCCCCCTCCCGCCCAAAAAAAACTTTTCCTCCCCCCACCTCGGGGCATGGACACGAGCATGATTTATGAAAATCATACAATATCAAAACACCAAAATAATTTGTTGAAGCGCAATACTATCTAACAGGACTGATATTAGTAGGACCTACAAATGATGAATTATAGTCTACCCAGAAATTGAGCAACAGAGCTAGTTTGAAAGACAAGATTTTGGTCAGTGCAATCCTTTGAACCTTTGCATGTGCATCATATGGAAAAGGCAAAACATGATAATAATAATAATAACAATAACAATAACAATAACAATAACAATAACAACAACAACAATAATAAATTCTTATGGTACCTAATTAAATTTAAACATAGAGAAGAGATGCAACAAAGTTTGGTAAAATGTTGTCAACTACAAATAAGAAGAAAAGAAAGAAATAATTTAAAAGGTCATAAATGTGGAACCATAAACAGTTCGACAAGCAAACTCAAACCGAACATCTATCCTCAGAAACTAATCAGAAAAGTGAATTGGATTTTTAAAACGTACTGACCAAAATGTGACTACCTTGCAGACAATTTTTGTTACTTAGTAAATTGTAGAGATTTGAGAAGAACAGGACATTAGTTATAGGTTTTGAAACCTGTTGTGCAACGCCAACCATTGACACATGATACAAGAACAATGCACTTCATAGAGTACAGTAGCACTTTCAGAAACGCAAACAAGACACATGAGTGTTGCATTCAGAGTTAAGACAGGTTTTCAAGAGAGAGAAGGATGATCCACGTGGGACTAATTCAGAATTTCAGAAGATGAACTTTTCTCGAAATTCACAAGCTAAACGAAGCAACACCTGGCCTGCATTTCGAGAGTCTGGATCTATTTTGAGGCACTGCTCATATGCTTCAACTGCTAGAGATATGTTCCCGGCGTCTCTGTAGAGAACTCCTACACATGCAAAAGAAGTACTATCTTATTACTTGACAATAATATGATCGCTATTAAAAATAAATACAAACAATATGCAGTAGATAATTGCACACTTCAAGCCCAATGAACACAGAAACAGATATATCTAACCATGAATACACTAACAGGTCTCATTTTGAGAATCCCTCCCTCTTCCACCTTCCCCTACCCAGCCCTCCACACACATGCAGCCCCAAATACACAGATACACCCAAGCCACCCACATAAGATTTTTCATATTAGTCTGAGATTTTATGTTTTTTTTTCATGGATTCTCAATTACGAAGTATTGATCATTCACCCTTTGAAATAAGCTTCACATAACATGAAAACAAAGTCAAGAAACCTATGAAAAGCTTTAGCTTTTATTTGATAAGGGGATGGAGATGAAAGGAAGGGACCTAAATTATTATATGCTTCTGCATATGTTGGATTTGCAACAATAGCTTTCTCAATCATGCTCGCTGCAGCATCCATTTTCCCCTGTAAACAGAAATAAAGTGATGAATTTTTTTTTCCGCAAGCATTGATCAATTCAAAATATAAATGAGAAAGACTACAGGTACAAAACCTGGACAGTGTAAACAACTCCAAGATTGTTTAATGACTGGGAAAAGTTGGGTTTGATAGATAAAGCCATCTGTAGATACATACAAATATCATAAGCAAACTGAAAAACATAATATCTTTCATGAATAAAGATTTGCACGATTCATATTTGCCTGGTAACACTCTACTGCTTTATCAAGGTTGTCTCGGTCTTTATATATCACCCCTAAATTGTTACAAGCCTCTGCACAGTGGGGATTGAAGTGGAATGCAAGTTCATAAAACACAATTGCCTGCATAAGTGGGTGTCAATTAGAAAAGTAATAATAAGGTATGCAAATGGTATGAAATAAGAAACATCCTCCAAGTTAAGTCTTAATACAAGGTTATGTTCTGCAATTGCCAGTCTGCAACAGATAAGCAAAAGTCGGAAACGCAACAGATGATTATAATATACATGATACATGAAGCAGGAAATGACAGATATAAAACATGCTCCTAAAGATGCCTTATGACAAAATTGTCTTCTATAATTATCAATTTGCAATAACAGTGCCATATTGGATGGTGATTATTATTTTTAGTTACCATGTCAAACTTTAGCATTTCTCCATACGCTACGCCAAGATTGTACATCGCATCAGCATAGTGCCAATTATAATAGAGAGCCTTCTTATAATATGCAACACCCTGGTTGATGTCACCCTCCAATTTGACCTGAACAGAAGCATTCTGAGTCAACAACCAATATAAATGATAGCATGGGCCTTCAGAATTTTTTATAACAGATATGCTAATAATAAATGCAAGAACAGTAAGGTGTTAGAATGCAGAATACAATCTATACACAGCCCTCATGGTTTTCTTGAAAGTTGTAACATGATGGAAAAAAACATTAATTTCCATCAGAGACCAAAGGCCAAAGAAAATTTTCATACTTTCAGACTTCATATGCAGATCAAAACAAATGAGTGGAAGCCAAAGAGTTCTGGTGGTACATTTTTTAATTTCAAACAATGATGGGATGTATGACTATATCGCCAATCATCATTTAGATACTTCAGTTCAATTATAACAGAATAAAAGCAATGTTGACAAACATCTTTTTGATGACCATAACATATTTTTTCCTCGATCCACAAAAAAGGAGAGTTGACAAACCACAGACCATCAGCTGGAGTTCTGTAAAGGCATAATTTGACTGGAAATAAATAGAAGCCACACCTTTGTGCCTAAATCAGTCAAGGCAATGGCCATGTTATTTTTTGCAATCTCAAAGTTTGGAGAAACAGTTAAACACCTGCATATAAGAGTAAGAAACAAACACACCTTGCATCAGATGGATAGAAGTCTACCAAACCAGTACAGTCGAGGAAAGGCTGCAAATGATTAACAGAGTACCTCTCATAACAGGCAATTGCCGACTCCAACTCCCCACGATTTTTGTAGATAACACCCATGTTGCAATATGCTTCAGCATACATTGGCCTCTCTATTGCAGCTTTTTCGTAGCAATTAAGGGCTGTATCATATTGCATCATCTCGGAATAGACAACACCAAGGTTATAATAAGCAGGCTGCATGCAGAAAACTGACACATCAAAATTCAAATGCCTGGATGGTAAACTCAAATTAATCAGGAAAGATGACTATGGAAGCTGGGAAATACGGTATTACAGCATAGTGCGGGTCTATTTTGATAGCTTCATAATACTTCTGGATTCCTTCCTGAGTATTACCAGCGAGCTTTAAGCTGGTCCCAAGATCTGTTAAAACAATTGCCAAGCATTCTGCTGCTAGCTTGTACGAAGGGTCTGCCTTTAGAGCTTTCTGATACATCTGCACCAAAAGCAAACTCAATAAATCTGAAAGGCGGAAGCCATACAAGAAAAACTGAAAATGCCAGTTAATTCAGAACTCCAATTTAAACCAAACGGTAAGACAATGGCATGAAGCGTGTCAAAATGCAGTGTTTTCACTCTCAAGCATAGGTTGTCAATTTATGCCCTCACTTCCATAATTGTGTTTGTAAAAAGATATGATGAGATAGATTAGGACTACACAAACTACAAAAGTCAAAGTCCACCGCTTCGCACACGAGCATAAGAAGCAAATCCATATTTTCAGTTCCATTGTTGTTCTCGTACAGCAAATATTGAGAGAGAGAGAACACCAGAATTTTATTTTTTTTTTAAAAAAAAAAGTAATGCAGAACCTACAGTCAATGTGTTTGTCCACATTTAATTAGAAGGAAGTTAGAAACATTGGTTAATAAGTTGAAATACATAGTCTTGTGGGGGGAAGGGCATAAGAGGAGAAGTGGTTGAGCTGATAAAAGTAGTGCTTAGGCCCAAAAATGACATTCCATCAGACTTGCTAGAAGCCATGATCAGACAAACATGACTTTTTAAGGTCATAACTCCCATTAAAGTTCTTATGTTACAGAAGAAGATGAAAATAAGTTCAAAGGACAGAACAAACTACATTGAAGACATTCTAGATTGCCACTATTGGAGAAGTTACAAATCTTTAAAGAGTGCCATCATAAATTCTCAGGCTATATCAGCATTATCAGCATAGACGACAAAAACAGAAGGTCTTTGAAGAGTCATAGATCTCATTCAAGCAGTAAACAAGTATTACTTAGAATTGAAAAATATAATTCGAAGTTCAAAAACAGCCTCACAACATCCATGATGGATGTGTGTAAGCATACCTCAGCTGCCTCAACCAGTCGACCCTCATCTTTATATAAGATACCGCAATGTGTGAGAGCACATGCATTTTGTGGGTCCAGCCTCACGGCTTCTGCAAAGCTCTCATATGCATTCCTCCCCAAGTTCTGCATCTGCAGACAAATCCCTTTACCAATATAAGCTTCAATATTTTCAGCATCCTTCTCCAACACACTCTCATAGACAGCAAATGCATCCATAAACTTATTCCTAGAGCGGAGAATGTTGGCATATGATAAAGCATCCTTCCCTTCAAAACTCTTCTTCAAAGGGTTAATGCCCAGAGGACTCCTGCTGCCAGAAGGAGGTTGTGCTTCTTTTAGAGGAGCATGACCATCTTGTGAGTCCTTTACTTTTTCATTGTCAACATCCTTTTTTGTTAACTCCATCTAACTTAACAGACTCAGATTCCTGAAGCAAGACAACCAACAGTAAGAAATACAAAAGTTTAGTCTTTCCGCTGACAAACTAAGCCACCTTGATTCAAAATATTCAATTGATTCTTCAAACAGTAAAGAAGAAATAATACGGTTCCTTAGTTTAAATAAGGAAAAAGAATAAGGTCCAAGTAACAAATACAACATTAAAATGCATAGACAACTGATTATTTTCTCACTAATACCAGAAGTGATTCAACTTAGGTCTTCATTTTTCTTCCCAAAATATTATCTAGCCAGTTGCTGCAGAAGTAACAGTACACGCATTGAGGACTGATTATTTTATCCTTGCTAATATGAGCAATGAATCAATCTAGGTTTCACTTTCTCTTCCCAAAATATCAAGTAGCTAGCTGCTGCAAAAGTAACAGAAAAAAAAATTTGAGAATTGATCATTCTCTCAACCCTAATACGAGCAATGACTCAATCTAAGTTCCTTTCTCTTCTCACAATATTGTGTAGCCAGTTAGTTGCTGCATATTGGAAGATGGGGTAATTTGGATAACAAAGAACTAAACTTGATTCTTAAGGGGCATCAGCTTCGCCTAGTATAAACTGAAATTCCATGGAAACTGTTCCCCAAAAGCAAATGCAGTGCTTTTAATTCAACTTCCTCGCCAAAGTAGATGGGTCAAACAGGATTCACTATGACAGAATTTCAAGTGTGTCAAGCAGTAAACAAGAAACAACGTCCTCTGAAGCAAATAATTTTCAGCACCTATTCTAGGCTTCTATGAATGCATTTGTTGTTTTTGTTGTTTACATAAGCTGAGAACCAGCCAACTGGTCAAAATGAAACAACTGGAATACAACAAAAGATCTAAAGATTCAACTCAGTGAGCCTTGCAAAACTTGTAGAAAAACCACTGAAGTTTCTAAGCAACACTAACTTTCTCAGTATCATAGGTGCTCCCCAGCTGAATCCAAAGGCTCCTTTTCACCGAAAAGCCCTGATCAGCTTGTGTAAGGATGGCAACGTAATTGGACAAAATGCAATAGAAAGAAAATTAAATAATTAGATATGAATTACAACCCCAGCACCCAGGCTAAATTTAAGTTTCTATTTTGCGTTTCATCTTTCTTTGTATTTCACTTTTGGGGCTACTCACCACTTTTTGTTTGTTTCTTGCCATCTGGTTTTCGGCAACATCTTCTTCAAGCCAATATATGGCACGCTTTCTCTTCATTTCCTTTCTCATGTATCCTCGTTTTACCCAACACAAACTGATGGATAGAGTAATTCAGGAGTGCAAAATTAAATCAAAATGATTTACTCTCTAGTATCTAAACTCATCCAATTTTCTTAAGAGTGATCATGCAGGTTGGTGTGCTTGAATCCATATTACCACCCCTAGATCCATAACATTGATGTGTCTCAATTTAGGTAAATGCTGTATCAAAATAGTCAAACAACAGCTTCAAAAGCTTTTCATTAATGTTCTACGGCAAAATCGCTATGACATTCAGTGGGTAGCTGTTTATCAGGGGATTCCCCTTATTACGAGCATTTCAATGCAAGAAAATGTTTTATGGGGCAAACACAAGATATCTCACTGAGAAATTACACTAAACAACTTCATTTCAAAACCATGATACTCTGTCAACACACTTACCACGAGCAACACAATTATATCCCACAAACACTACTTAAGTTGAACAATTTCCATGTCATAAACACCGCCACTATATTCCACCATAACTGCATTCCCACTGCCACACAGCCACTATATTCCACCATAACTGCATTCCTACTGCCACACCACCACTCTTAAGACAAACCACCATTCCTTCTTATACAGGATAAGATGCCCTTTAAGCAACATTTATAAAAAGGAACAGGCTTTCAATGTACCAATCAATGCCCGTAACCAAACTCTCCATGGTCAGATTGCCTGCATTAAGCAAGAGGTGCTTGCTTACTCTCACCAGCAGATGCCTAGTAATAAGTCCTATTCTCAAACTGGATCCTTATTAATAATAATATACAGTATACACCATGTGCAATTATAAGGTAACTGATTATAACCTGGACCATTAGTTCAGGCTCCCAAAACCTATGATTAAAATACATAAACACATTCGCCTAATCAGCAACTGGCATCAAACATTTCCCTGAACCAATTACTAGCCACTCAGTAGAACAGTTAAAAAAAGCCCTAACAGAAACTGAAAGTTATGAATGGTCGTCAAATTGAATGCAGACCCCCATTTCACATAATCTCCAACCTTCAGCTATTCGGAGGCAATTGCAATACGTCATTAACTCAAAATATAACAACAATAAAGAAACAAAATCACATACTTAACCAAATTAATCTCGGAATAATCGACAGAGAATCCAAAATATACTAAGGAAGAAGTTAATCAGAGCTTACTATCAATTGATTCCAAAGCTTTCCACTACAACTTGTGACAGCAGCACATGGCGGCGGGTTTTCTGGTAGCGCCTGTCTGTGATATGGTGGGGAGAGGGGGTTGGGGGCGGGGGCGGGGGCGGGGGTGGGGGCTCGGGGTGGCGACAGTGAGGCTTTTGATGTGTCCCAAAGTACGGAGCCCCTGCTGCTTGGCTGTTTGCTAAAATGACACCATATACTATCACAGGTTTCAGTTCTTGCCCATAATTTTCAGTTTATTTGCGAAATAGCCACTGACTTCGGGGGAAGGGGGAGAAGAAACCCTTTTTTTTTTTTTTTGGGTACTTTTTTATAAATTTTTTTTACTATATATATTTCTTAATTTCCAAGTACGGCACACAGGTGCAAAAGTGTAATTAAAAGAAAAGTTGGGTTCACGTGTGTGCAAAGGGAAATTGGTGGTGGAGAAGAAGGTAGGGGAGGGCGGCGGGGTGTTGCAAGCCGGCGATTACAGTCGCCGGCGGCAGAGAACGGAGAGAGGCGCGGCGGCGGCGGCGAGAGAGGAGGAGAGGAAAAGGGGCTTTATGGAGTGCTTATGGAGTGCTCGATATAATATATATCTATATGGTTAAATATATAAATTATTATGTTATTTCTAGTCAATTATTATCAAATATAAAAGAAGTACTATTCAGTAATTAAATTACAAGCTATAAGAAGAGAGACGAAGAGGGGGCATCGGGGAATTTAACTATTTAAGCATTTCTTTCCAGTATTATCCATTGACGGAGCTAAAGGGCTCCGACGGTCGCCGGCCTCCTCAATTTTTTAAAAAAATTATTTTTTTGGTGTATATATTTATTAAAATTTTAAAATTTTACCTCCCCTCTCAAAAATAAATAAATAAATAAAATTTTAACTTTTATTAACTTTTATGTAAGTTATGTAATAAAAATTTTATTTTTTTTTACTCTATTTTATTTTTTATGATTTATTTTTACTCAATATCATTTACCATACTAATTAAATTCTATTTCTTTTTCTCTTTCTCCTTCTTCTCTTCAAATTAAAATATTAAAAATTCCATTAGATTTTATTTCTATCTTCTATTCCAATTATAACACCTAAAATCATATTAGAATTTTTTCTTCTTTCACAAACTCTACAATATTCAAATTTTCTTATACATTTATTGTGTATTGATTTTGAAATTTATACATTTATTTTTTTTTTCGGTAATTGATTTTTGTATAAATATTTGAATCCTAGAATTATTGATATGAATCTTGATAATTGTTTAATGTTAAACTTAACGTATATTGATGTTTATTTGTTGGGCTATTCAATTTGAATAAATCTTACTAATTTTAGACTTAATATTTAATTGGGATAATTGCAAAAAATCCCTATGTGGTTTCGGAAAACTGCAAGTTAGTACCTCATGATTTAAAAATATGCAAAAAAAAACCTCATCTTTTTCAAATTTATGCACACTATCCCCTTTCGTTATTTCTAGTTTAACGCCGTTAATTTTTTTATGAAATACCCGTTATGCCCCTGTTATCGAGAATCATTAAATTTTAATTTGAAAATTGAACGGTCTAGATTGATTCCCAAGTATAACATATAATATTTAAATAAAAATTGTATATTTTATTTATAAAGTAGATATACATAATACATAAATAATAAAATATATAATATGTAAATAGTTCACACACTAAAACACACGCATGAACACACAGAAACACACATTGAAACACGCACACAAACACACAAAACACATACACAAACACACACACACATATAGATTTGAGATTTGAAAATTTTATAGATCTAAAATCTAATACTTTGGGGGGGGGGGGGGGGGGTTGCCGTGGAGGAGGCGGCTTGGGAAAGAAAAGGATGAAAATGGGGGTGACTGTGTTAGGGAGGAAGAAGATGGGTGGTGGTGGCGGTGGTTGCGGGTTGGGGAGGAAGAGGATGAAGATGGGGGTCGTTGGGTTGGAAAAGAAGAAGACTGGCGGTGGCGGGGCGGTGGCGGCGGCGGTGGCGGCGAAGGCGGGTTGGGGAGGAAGAAGATGGGTGGTGGCGGCGGCGGCGGTGGTTGTGGTGGCGGAAGCGGGTTGGGGAGGAAGAGGATGAAGATGGTGGTGATTGGGTTGGGGAGGA
The DNA here is from genome assembly GCA_026212405.1 of Petrea volubilis. Lineage (NCBI taxonomy): Eukaryota > Viridiplantae > Streptophyta > Magnoliopsida > Lamiales > Verbenaceae > Petrea > Petrea volubilis. The sequence goes on from CM047881.1 coordinate 18,264,932, forward strand.
AGAAGATAGGTGGTTGGGGAGGATGATGATGGATGGTTGGAAGAAGATAGAAATTAAAAAAGAAAAGGAAAAAGAGAAGAAAAAAGGAAAGAAAAAATTTTGATATTTTCTTATTATTTGTGACAAAGAAATGAAAAACAAAAAATAAAAAGAAAGAAAATTTTAATAAAATAAAGATTGTTTTATTATCAAAAATTATTATAAATATAATATATATATATTCATATTTTGATATAAAATTAAATTTACCTAAAAAGAATTATTTTATTACTTATTTGGTTTTTTAAATTAGTTAAAGTAAAAACGTATTTGCTTTTTTTTTAAATATAAATATATTAAAGTTTAGGTTATTTTAAAATTTTAACAAGTCAAAGGACTTCTTTGTAATATTATATAAGTATATTTAAAAATATAAATGAATGGGGGTATAATAGTCAATACATATGGACTTTGAGGTGGAAAAGAGGTCAAAATACTACAAAATTCGCACTAACGGCGCGTGTAATACAATTTAACAGAACATGATATTTGTTCCATGATTTTCGGAAAAGATGAGGGCTTTTGCATATTTTTAAATCATAAGGTATTAACTTGCAGCTTCCCGAAACTACATAGGGTTTTTTGCATTTATCCCTATTTAATTATGAGTGTGATTTGGGGAATGTGATGACTGAGAAAAAAGAAAACATATTTTTTGAGGGTTGAATATATATTTTGATTGTGAGAATAAAGAGAGAGAGAGAGAGAGAGAGAGAGAGAAACTATTTTAATACTTTTTGAGTTTTGATTATATATCATTATGTGAGTTTATGTCAATTTTGTTGAGCATTGTTAAAAACTTCGTTGTTAAGTATTTTTTAAAAGCAAGTTATTATCCACCACATTTGCTTCTTTTGAAATTGAGAATAATTTATTATTTTTTTCATATCATTTTTTATACATTATTTTGATTTTAGTACTTTTTTTATTGTAACACTTCTAACTGGTCGTATATACATAAATATGATAACTTTTATTATTTTATATGTTAATATTATATATAACTCTTATATTCATGTGCTTTAATAACTAATCATCTCGAAAAAATTCGTCACCTCAATCAAATTTCTGGCTCCGTCCCTGGTATTATCAGCAAAATAATAGTTCAAATTTTATATGTCACATTACTGGTTTAAATGAAAAGTATATCATTTTTTAGAAGAAAATTTTAGTTTTATAGAATTGAATTTTATACTAGGTGTTGCAAAAGGATAACAGGGGTCTTGCCAGATTTCAAGAAAGTAGAATAGTATACTTCTTTTTTTCCCTTGATAGGAAGTAGAATAGCATACTTGGTGCATGGTGTATGATCACTACAAACAAGAATGATATTAAATGGAACATTAATGTCAAATTACTCTTGATGAAATATATTAAGCAATAATGTTTTTTATTTATCATTCAATGATATGTATTTAGTGAATATTACTTTAAATGGTTTCCACATTATGGCTCAATTTAATAGTAATAAGAATTAATACATATGTAGTGGCTCGGTTCGAAGCAGTATACCGTAAGTCGGTCACTAAACAGGTAATCAGGTAGACATGATTGTTTCAAACCTAAATGAAACAACCAATATAGTTCAGACACCCAACTCATATAACAAAACCACATAATACTTTCACACCTATAAAATCCAACATGCATATTATAATCAATCCGATGCTCAAATATAATCATCAACACTTATACTTGAAAATAAGGCCACGAGCCCTCATTCAATTAAGAAAAGCAGATAATAGCCATACTAAGTAGCATTTGTACTTATAATTAAATCTAAGTTCCAAGTACTACCAAGTACTTACAACAAAAGTAGATATATACTTGGGTATTATGACCACTTCTTTAGTGCTCCCACATGAGCTTTCACCTCTTGACAATCTACTAGCTCACTACAGAGAGTAGAACAAGCAAACAAAGAGGCTGAGTTCAAGTGACTTAATGAGACTGTACGGTACAAGCAAAATGATGATATGACAAATCAAATGGAAATAAGGACAAAACTGTATATAGTAAATCATACGAAGTGCCAATATCATAAAATCAACAATTAATAGACAATTCAAAGAAACATAGAGGGTGGTTATTACCTCCTTATCACTCCATAAGTCAAGAAAAAATAATGGGCCTTCTCTTATTACCTCGAAACTATGGGTGGTCACTCTAGATAGTACAATCAATATGACCAAGGGCTACTTGATCTTTCCGTAAGATCTTCCAATGGCACTAGTCACAAGTTATGGGTTGTCCACATAATCGCCCATACGGTACAATACCCCATCCAGTGAGAACAGACAATAACAACAACACTACAATACAGTAATCAACAAATCAAATTGGGATATAAGGGACGACAAGTCCCAAACAGTACAATACACAATGGAATTTGTGAAAAACAATAGTACTAGAGATCAGACACCAGTCCAATATAGTTTATAATGAGCGAGAAGCCTCAAATGGTTCAATATATGATGGAATTCGTGATCAAGTACACAATAATAATTACAAGAAGTTCTACTTCCCAACATAAAAAAATGTAAAACCTCACCTATTAAGTATCAATAGCACCTTTGGGTTAGTTAATGCTTGGTGTCTCCCGGCATGTCACCATCATCAGATTTAGAATGAGTGTGTAGAGAAGAAAGTTATGACCGAAAATTGCCACTACTCTGTTGGCCGCCGCTGCGTCTTATCGCCTTCAATTACTCAGCCATTGTTGGTCAAAACTCAAAATTGAAAATGCCAATATGTTGCCTAGGTTGACAAGTACCAAAACCACCCAACCTTTATCGGAAAACCCGTTGAAATTCGGCGACATGCTGCATTCAGCGCTCCTCTACTACCTAGAAAAACCCCAAAATACCACCATTGTTGATTCCTCTCGTTGCAAGAATCAAAATGGTATACCTATGCGCACAATTTGGTTAAAAATTGATTTGACTTATAAGTTTGTGAAGTGAATGATTTTCCCCTCCTTTGCATGTAGTACATCTATGTATATGTGTCCTTCTTCCATCTAAAGTCAACACTATCATCATATTTAAAAAGAGGGAACTTTTCATTAATTCTGATATAGAGCCCATTTCAAAGAGCTAATTCAATTTAAGCCCTAAAAATTATAATTTAAATCAATTCCAACTTATTCTATGCATTTAAACCCAAAATGTTCACTTCCTTGCAACTAAACCCAAAAATTTTTAAATTTAACTCAATTAGGGTTCTAACTTTCCTCAAGTAGGTCCTTGGAATATTTATTTGCCAAGTCCCATTATTTAAAACTTTTCCATATGTTTAAAGCCCCAATAAATTCACTTGGCTTTATTATTGTGGCATACCCATCAAAATATTTATTTAGGATATACAAGCAAATTCAATTCTAAAACTATGGGTTATTACAACATACATTTTTTGCTTAATTTACAATTTAGTGACAACATTTAAATTATCACTCATAAATATTTTTTTAATTGTTTTTATACATGTTTTTAATGTTTATTGTATTATTATTCCTATGAGTGATTAACTTACAATATATTAATTGCCTTTTCTCTGGTTGAGAAAGAAGAATAAATGTGTCCCAATTCACATGATGAACTGAAAGTTATATTTTTTAAGTACTGTAATTTATAAATTTTGGAAATTTGAGGATAACAGGGGATTGCGAATTTTGTAAGAATCACCCATGTGGCTCGCATGTGACATTCCAAAATTAGGGGATTTTAGAGACTTCAAGAAACATATCTATGTGGCATATGTATGCTTACATGAAATTGAAAAAAGATGACTAACTTACCACTTGTATTAAAAAATAAAATAAAAATAAATGTCATATGATAAGTACGCAATTATACTTGACTTTTATGTTTATTTTGTCGGACCTATCACATATTTTTCTCTATTCGAGCCTTATTATGCCTAAATTTGAGTTAAAGCGTTGTTTTGTAGGTGAGATGGGAAAAATACCATAAAGGGCACGAAAAATGGAAGTCAATGGTTGGGTATTTACACAAGATATTTTGAGTATCAACCCAATTCAAGCCATTTAGAGAAGAAACGAGTATGTATGAATGAGTACATACGCAAAATATTTCAAGTATAAACCTAGTTTCAGTCATCAGGAAGATAAACGAATTTGTAAGTTTGGGTACGTGCCTAAAATATTTTGGGTACGTACGCAAAGTCTGCGACAGCAATTTAAAACATTCCTTATTTGATTAGGACTTTAATTGGGAAAGAAGTTTCTAGGCGGATTTTGGCCCTTTTTAAGTCCAGATTCAGGCATAAAATAGGGGAGACGTTTTTAGCTAGGTTTTTAGAGACTATAAAACAACTCTTTCAATTTTTATCTACTTTTCATCTAGTTTTGGGATTTTTGGAAGACAGGAGAAGGAAGGAACCAAGAGGTGAAGGAAGAACGACCTTTAGAGGGAAGTTTATATCTGATTCTCCACCAAATAAGTTTATTTCTTCTCCTTTATGGATTCGTTTTCAGATTCCGTTCTTGTTTTTTTTAGATTCATTATGAACTAATTCAAATACTAAGTGTAAGGATGGAGTAGTTTCCTTTTCTTTATTCCATGAAAATCCCACGGATATGGATGCAATTTCGTATGTTTTTGTGTGAATCTTGTTTAATGATTTAATGTTTGGTTAGGGTTTGATCGCCCCTAACTGTTGAATTTGAGAATTATTGATGAGGTCGAGAGACGATTCATGATTGTTGCTCTAGTTAGACGAGATCAATTGATATTAAATTTGCATGAAAATGAATTTGATATTGATTGAGCCCTAAGGCGGTGATTAAAATTTATACAAATATTTTCTAAAGGTTGGATTAATTGAATGAGAATTGATTATTTTTAGGCCAAAAAAGGATTGTATGAGTTAATTCTACTATGCTCAAGAGAAATTGTGGATATATTTGTTCCTGGCTTCACTTGATCACGAAATCATTTAATTTAGGGATTGAATTGGAATAGAAAATTAGGTTAATGAAACCACCTTGCACTTGAATTTAATCATATTGAGTACTTGTTATAACTTTGATTTGTGAGTCGTTTTTAGCTTAATATTAGCTTTTATTTAGGAAAACAAACCCACTCCACAATCGAATAATTTAGCTAAATAAAACAAGTCACTTTCACGGGCTAAATCACAATCCCTGTGGGATTCGATACTCTATTCACCTTATATTACTTGTACGACTCCGTGCATTTGTGCAGCCCCATCATCATATTACTTCATTTCCAAGGGAAACCATAACATGTGCTTGTCTTGAGGCATAGCTTTCTTCACCAGGAAAAAAACAAGATTAATGTCTAAAAGAATGTTTAAAAAAAACAAACCTATCGTTCGTTTGAATTCTAAAGAAAAAATTCTGAAAAACTCTTAGAAAAACCTTGAGACATGAAAATTCAATAGGGAAATAGAAGAATAGAAGAGGATTTGAAGCATTGGGGAGATGCTTCTACCTTCTCATTTTCAATAATTAGTAATTGAACTGATGTGGCACACCCTTACTACAACTGACATGTCATCAGTGTGCACTGCCAAATGACTCTAAGACAATAGCTATGTGGATCGTGAACCTCGAATCTAACGAATGCCTAGAGGAGGACTTATCGAGGGGTCTTACCTTGAAGAGCCAAGGTCTTGTACCAGGGTGCTAAGGTGTCTCATCGAGGAGAGCCCTCGAGCAGTGTCATCAATTGTTCCACATAGACATCCCTTGATCACTTAAGATCTACAAGGGCTTCGCCCGAGGACCTCTTTGACTATTGCGAACTCCTTAGGGATTTGATCCCTCAAGGGCTTAACATGATCACGAAATGGTAGACCCCAATCAATTGAGGAGTGACACCACTCGAATGAAACTTAGCTAACAAGTCACCTAATAAGGAGACTCCACGCCCTCATCAAGTCTGGTTAGAAATGTACATGTATACCCCACTATCGCCACCAGCAAAGGTGTGTTAGTCCCAAGTGTAATAATGCTCCAACATAACGAATATCTCTAACATTAAATACATCGAATATGTATTTAATGCTAATATCTCATCTCATTAAAAGCTAAGCATAGCAAACCCTATTATAAGGGTGGTCCCCACGGACGAAGGATAGCAATAACCAATATACCCTGCTGTTATTTCCTAAGAACGTGGCAAACCAATCCCTATCAAACACGTCAGTCAAGGACATCCTATATATATGCCCCTTTGCTGAGTTTGTAAGAAAGTTTTTTGGCAAACCCTAATATCCATTACTAAAGTAATGTTCATTTTCTCCACAGAATACCCTAAAACAGACTCGAACGTTGGAGGGGCTATTTCGAAACAAAATTCAACTAGTTCACATACGTTCATTCCCTTTTTCGCAAGAGAACCGCCAACATCTCTAAGGAAAGCTCCTCGATCATTGTCAAGCTATTTCAAGACAACATCATCATCAATCATGCTTGACCAAATTCACAAAGCAGAATCAAGAGTTCTAGGAAATTGGTTTAAAATACATGTATACAGATACATGCACATAATTAAATGTTTTTATATTAGTGTCAACCTTGTCCTATCTTCATGTATTGTTCCACTGTAGTGCTCAATCTACAATATATAGTTACATGACCATATCATTTAAAAGTTTAAATGATTACAAAGGAGAATTTTCAAATATTTATTAGGAAAAATTATAAATTTAAAGTATTTATTGGATTTTATACATTATTATACATTTTTAGTGTGTGAAATTAAAATAAAATATAATTTAATTTATATATTTAAATTCTAAATATAAAATTAAAATATTATTGGATTTGATATATGATTATATATTTTTAATTATTTATATTGTATTTTATTAAATTTATTATGGAAAAATAGTTTAAAATAGAAATAAAATTATAAGATTAACAAATAAATAAGAAAGAAAATTTTAAAAGAAATGATAAAAGCTGCTTGGAAAAATTTATATATACTGACACAGGAGAGAGAGAAGGAGAAAAGAAAAAAAATGAAAATACGTTAAAAGTGGGAGGGAGGAGAGAAAATTGAAAGATCAAAGAGACCAAGGTGGTTATGAAACCCCCTAATATCTTTATTAATAGTATAGATATACACGACAACAATTGATTATTTTAGAGAGCTTAATTAATAGAGCAAATTCCGTCTATATTAACTATTTATTTTGTGAACATATGCGATAAATTCCATGTGTGATTTGATTTATGCAGAAAAAGTTTACATATGTAAAAGGAACTTCCAATCAATTTTCAAGCCATAATGTGTGTGCGCATGTGTATAACTTGCATTGTAGAATGAGTAGATACATTAAAGTATAACATACTTTAAGCATTCGGAATCTTAACATTTTTACTATACTGGGGATTTTAACATTTTTCATGCATCAATAATCAATTCATTGAGCCGAAAATTTCTGAAGAAAATAAAATCCTTTAGTTGGCCATAGTTTAAAATGGACTAAATGTAAAATAGCTACGCCGAAACTCAATTCGTTTATCCACCAATTCTGGCCCAAAATTGCTTAGACGCAACTTACCAAAAAAATTTATATTTGTCCCAACTAGCAACATCGCATACTCTATATGTGTGCACAATATAAAAAATATATATTTTAATTTAGTACTTAATTTTTTTTAGGATGAAAAAATATATATATTATTAAATTATTTTATAAGAATACTTTTTTAAGAGTTATTTGAAATAATTTATTAAATTATAATAGTTTAAAAATAAAATAATTATAAAATTAAATGATAAAGAATAAACACAAAAAGAAAAAAAATCAAGTAATTGTAATTAGAGAAAGTGGTTTGTGGGTTGAGAACATGGGTTTCTTAAATTGGATGTAATATTACAATATTGACCTTCTTATTTGCTTATTTCTTGCATGTGTTTACTAATAAAAAGGGTAAAATTGGAAGATCAAATTTTGGTATCCGAATTGAATCGATTTTATGTGAATTTTCAATTTTAGCCACAATTTTACATATATCTATCTATTCCATATAAAATTGAATGGCAAATTTTATAAAATCACATAAATAACAACCATTTGTGAGATAAAAAATGGCTTTCTTTTTATAATAGTACTAGCAACAGCGCACACACGTGTATGCAAAATATAAAAAATATATATTTTAATTTAGTTCTAGATTTTTTTAGGATGAAAATATAAATATATTATTAAATTTGTTTTATAAAAATATTTTTTTAAGAATTATTTGAAATAATCTATTAAATTATAATAATTTAAAAATAAAATAATTATATGAAATAAAATTACATGATACAAAATAAACACAAAAAGAAAAAAAATCAAGTAATTGTAATTAGAGAAAGTGGTTTGTGGGTTGAGAACATGGGTTTCTTAAATTGGATGTAATATTACAATATTGACCTTTTTATTTGCTTATTTCTTGCATGTGTTTACTAATATAAAGGGTAAAATTGGAAGATCAAATTTTGGTATCCGAATTGAATCGATTTTATGTGAATTTTCAATTTTAGCCACAAGTTTACATATATCTATTTATTCCACATAAAATTGAAGGACAAATTTTGTAAAATCATATAAATAATCGCCATTTGTGAGATAAAAAATGGCTTTCTTTTTATAATAGTATAATAGTATAGATAATTAACTTGATACATTAGTGAGGTCATATGCCAAGGTATTTTGTTTGAGTTTCACTATAATCTGAATTTGTGACGACCAGGTAATCTTTAATATTTAAATAATTGATTTAAAACCTTGTGCTTCTTGAAAATGTTATTATTACTTGTTGTTTTCAAATTTTAGTCTGCTTTTGAGATTAACTTACAATTTGAACGGTAAAGTGCTAATTTTCAAATTTCGATTACCACTCTTGGAAAATTCATCTATTAAATACTTATGAGTTTTGAAAAATAATATAAATAAATATTTCATACTTTTATGCATGGAGAAGATAGAATTTTGAATAAATTACATGATTTTTCAAATTTTAGAGGAATTTGACATTCTAACACAATTTTCGAAATTCTATGTCCTAAATTGCAATTTTCGAAAAGTTATATGTTAAATATTTAATTTTTGGGAAATATACATATAATTTTAGGTTTATAAATATTAAATTTCATAATTTTGGAATTTTTTTAAATTAATTATGAATTTTCGAATTTTATACCCAAAACCCTAATTTTATGCCCTACAACCTTAATTTTCGATTTTTACAAAAATAAATAAATAAAAATTCGCATTTTTAATAAAATAAAGATATGATTTCAGTTTTTATAAGATTAGGACAATAAAAATCAGATTTTATCAGATTTTATTTAATACAAGATATTTTCCTAAGATTATTCTTCAACTGTACACTTGCATGGTTCTTGTTCTTGTTTATTCTTGTAGCAATATTTCTAGAAAATGTACACTTGCATGGCTCATATTTACTTAGGGGATGATTCATACAATTTAGGGCACATCTAAACATATTTAAGGTGACACTTAAGTGCATGAATTGGACAATTTCATTAATTATCCAACTTAGGTGTAAAGAATGCTTTAAATGAAAATTGACCCTTCTATTTTCATCCATATATACCTATAGCCTTCCATATAGCCCCTTTATACATCATCTTTTTCCTAAAAATATTTGAAGGTAGAATTATTACATTTCTCATAAGTAGTTTAGGTAACATGATCTTAGATTATTTTCATAAACAAGGTTTTTACTTGGATTTACCAAATAATGGTAAAGATACCAAGTAATTGCCTATGTTCACATGTTAAGACTTTATGCCTCAAATTATTTGCTATACATGTCAATATCATGATAATTGTTTTCATGCTATTATGCTTTCATAAAGGTACATGCATGAACATGATATATTTATTTATGCTCTTTATGATCTATGTGTTATAAGAAAACTATTTCTCAATTATGTGTTGGGCCCAAAATATTGTGGAATGGATGTGGCTGAGTTCCGCCGGGACATTCTATTGGAGCTGTCTGTATTAAGTATAGATACCGGTATTAAGTGTTTCAGCCCTCCATCTCCTAATCCCTCCTCATATGGACGGAGTGTTCCATGTGAGAGTGGGTCGTAGGCTTCGGCATATACCCGGATTATGACCACTGGTGTGATTCGGTTGGGATTGGTGGAATCGTGGAGTGACTCGGTTGGATTGTTGATTGTTTGATTGTAGTGAGAGTTATAAGGCATTACATCACTATATGTGATGAACATGGAGTATTATGTGATTTTAAGTGTTTATGTGCAATTGTCACACATCTGCACCTTATGTGATTGAGTAATAGTTCTACTCAACTGTTGTGTTGACACCGTTTATGAACATTCTTTTAGGCAAATATGTTATATCAGAGTGTGCAACGGAAGACCACCGGGCATTACGACGTTTTTTCAGTTACTTTTGTATTATTTTCTAAATTGTACCTTTTGTATTTCATAAAAATATTTATGTAAAATATTATTATTTAATAAAATATAAAGGGTATTTCCGGGTCACGACAGAATTAATTTGGATGTCACTAATTAATACAAAGGAAGGAGACAAACAACTTAATCATGAAAACTAATAAAAAAAATAAATCATTTTGTACTCGATTGCGACTGCTATTAGACAAATAAAATGGAATATATTGTGATTGCTTGTGTTAAGTAGATGCACCATAATAACTAATCGTTTTTTTCATTCTTGGCTTCAGAATAAAAATTATAAACACATCCAAACAGTACAGTATCTTGCAAATAGTCTAGCAAAAATCATCTTCAAGCGACGTTTTGGTTTTGAAACTATTATAGTGGCCCTTACGATGGTCAATAATATAAGGGAAACTCAATGCCCCATGACGTTAATTTTTATATTAAAATTTCCATGAATAAATTTTCAATTCAAACGTCCATTCCACCGACTTTTTCATTTTAAAAAGTTCAATCATTGACTGTTACCCCCTCTTTTGATAAAATCACTTATCATTTTCTTGTATTAAAGTTTTTAATGCTTAATTATAAATTAATTTATTTATTTATGCAAAATTACATGTAAAAATTATATTTTTAGCAAAATTAGTTTATGACTTTATTACTTTTTTATTTTATTTAAAAATGAAATAATCTTAATTATATCTTACATATCTCAAAATCCAAGAAAATACCTTTTTTTTCAAAATTAATACATATATATATATATATATTATTTTATTAAATTTGTCATTGCTACAAATATATTTAAAGAACTTAATTAGAAAAATAACTAAAATTTTCATTAATTATGATGTTGTCTAGAAATTGCTTGATAGTTATTGAGAAGTTTTCCTCAAGTATGCTGGTGGTCCTCCTACAAAAAAGGAAAGTACACACGTGAACTAGCCGAATTTTGTTCCCTGTGGGCCATCTGACGCTCAAGTCAGTCACTTATATAAGATGATATAAGGCTTGTTTGGATGGGTTTAAAAAAAATTGTTTATCGAGCAGTGTTTTTTATAGTAGATTTTTTTAACCAAACATTTTTATCTTTGGATCTAGTAATAAAAAAAATATTTTAAAATATATTTTTATTTGAAGCTACTATAAGTAGCTTCTAAAAAAGCCCCCTTTTGGCTTTTTTTTTCATGGCTTCTAGTTTTTTTTTTTTTATAAAAAACCCATCTAAATATATATATTTTTTTTGTTGTGAAGTGTTTTTTTTTTTTTTTTTCAAAAATAAGTATGTCTCCTCTGAAAAAAAGCTCATCCAAATGAACTCATATTCAATATGTAAAGCAAGAGCTAAGATTGTGTAAACTTATTTACTCTCCTAACCGAATGGTGCTTATATTATTCCTTTGATGATGTGTCAAACGCATTGGGAAGGTTGACTACTAGCAAAGAATAGCAAGGGGGGCCACTACAAAATAGGGTTAGCCATACTTGACATTTAATGGGATGACATATTTGCGTTTAATGCATCTTGTCTATAATGGCTTGTGATGTACACTATGTTGGGTTATTAATTGCTCTTGGGATTGGCATGTTTATTGATGATGACGCCAGTGGGGGGTAGACAAGTATGATTCTGACTTGATATGATGTGGACACGAGATCATTGCTTAGGGAATAGCTTGTTGGCTAAGTCTCCTTCGAGGGGCATGATCTCTCGATTTGTGGAGATTTGTTCTCCGAGCCATTAGACTCCTTGAGGGGCTAGATCCTTGATGAGTTCACTGTACGTAAGGAGGTCCTTAAGCTAGACCATCACAGACCTGGAGCAATCAAGGACATTCCATGAGGTATTTGAAGGGGCTCTTGAGGCTCATTCGACTTGTGGGGTGAGACCTAAGCTTCTTGAGATGAGGCCCCTCGACATGTCCCAATTGATGCGATCGTTTTCCTTGATGGACCAAGGTTTGCTTGACTATTGCCTTAGAGTCTTCCAACGGTGCTTTGTAAGTGACGTATTAGTTGAATTAGGGGCATGCCGCATTATATGAAGTGTTTGAATATAAAAAGTTGTAGGTTGTTTGTCAAAAAAACTGACTATTGGATTTTTTGAAGGAAAAGTTGATGGAATGACATTTTAAAATTAAAAATTAATTTTATGAGTTTTTAAAGTGTAAAAAATTGTTTTAAGAATTTGAGTATTTTTCCAAAATGACAAACTTGGAAGAAAGATAAATGAACGGGGAAAAACAAAAATAAAAAGGTCAATCTCCCATCTAATCTCCTAAAACTATTAGAGGAAATATCAAAATAGCTACAAAGTTGAGGGGCCACGTTGATGATTTGAAGAAAAAGAAGGTCTAATTCGCAAATAACACTTTTAGGTTTCGTTGATTGCCTCTCCACAAAACAAAACCCTAACACTTTATCCCTTTTTCCTGAAACGCGCAGATTGAGCGAGCGAAGTCGTGTCTACGTTTCTAATGGAGATCTCTCTCAAGCACAGCTTCACTGATTTTGAATAGCCGTTGGTAATTTCATACTTCCCTCCCTTTTCTCCGCTGCACAATCTGCCCCCCATTAACAAAATCCACCTAATTTCTTGTTTTAGAGTTCTCAAAGATTTGATTTTTGCTGGTGAATTGACACAGACATGGTGTGTTTGTGTTGGAGAGATTGAAGGGTCCGGAGATCCTGGAGCTTTGGTTTTTTTCTTTTTTTTTTTCGTCCAAAGAATTTCAGGGTAAGGATTTTTGTTTTTGTTGGTGAATTGAGGTAGCATTTTTGTGAAATTCTGGAAATATGTTGAAATGATGTTTAATTATATCTTTATTTTGTATGGGATAGGTATGCAGTAGTGTTATAATCGTCTCTTCTGAAAGCTGGTTCGTCTCTTGTACTGGCATTTTTGCATGAATTGTTGGAGTGATTATCAAACCCCTGAATAAGGAGTGGGGGTTTTTTGTTTATGCACAACGCATTATTTTTCTGTTTCTCTTTGGTGTATATTTCTTTCTGTGGTAATTCCTCTATTGGTTTTCCTTAAAGAATGTGGAGATCACATGCAATATATCCCAATATTCCCTTTAAGTCTGTGATGATACCACGTGGAAGCTGCCAGACTTTTTTGCCTCCGTCATTAAACAGAGTATCTTTCAATAAACTGTGAAATTCCATCCTCAGCTGTTCCCTCTCATCATCTTCTCGTTCTTACTCTCACAGTAGGTGATATACTAATCTTATAACCAGGTTGTAAAAAGTGACCCATAGAATTTTCAGATATAATGGAAGATGGTGATGATTACCTAACTGTGGAAGCAATAAGAGCTTCTTTTTTACTCCACAAATTCATACCTAAGGATTGAAGAAGGGGTTTGCTGGGGTAAAATTTTCATTTTCTGTGTGACCTGATATGCTTTGAGTTTCTGTCTGCATCTATTTTTGACTGTCTCTTTACTAACTTCGTGTGTGAGTGATGCGTGTGTATTGTTGATGCATGATGTTAATCTATGGTTTACTTTTTCAGGAAGTTTAGTAAAGATGGATGCTGGACTGGGTCACACATTGCATCCTGGACCCATTGATGACTCTGTACTTGCCTTACAGGATCATCACAGATCTACACAAATATGGGAAGGTCAGGACTTTGAGCCTCTAACATGTAGGAGGTGTGATGGCCACTTTTGGCGCTTGGATGCCTTGGACCCTCAAGTACAGCAAATGATGTTAAAAGCAGGGTTCTATGGGGTGTATAAGGCCGGTCGTATACGGCTGGATCATGCTTTGATTACAGCATTGGTCGAAAGATGGAGGCCCGAGACCCATACTTTCCATTTGCCAGTTGGTGAGGCGACTGTCACGCTACAGGACATTTCTGTGTTGTGGGGTCTCCCTGTAGATGGTGAGCCTATTACTGGTGTTGATACCAATCGATCAATGGATGAATGGCAGGATATATGTAATGAGCTACTGGGATTCAGACCACCTCCAGAGGATTTTGATCGCGGCCGCCTTAAGATCAGATGCTTACAGGAAAGATTTAGAACATTGCCTGAGGGCGCGTCTGAGGATACAGTGAAGTTTTATGCCAGAGCATACATTTTGCAGTTGCTTGGAGGACAGTTATTGTCAGATATGTCTAATAATAAAGTAAAGTTGATGTACTTGCCCCTACTTAGGGATTTTGATGCAGCTGGAAGGCTTAGCTGGGGTAGCGCTGTCCTTGCTTGTTTGTACCGAGCGTTGTGTCGAGCAACCAAACCTGAGACATCTGATATATGTGGGCCACTTGTACTTTTGCAGGTATTACTAGGCATGTAGCGAGATTGTCTTGGTATCATCTTTGGTGTTTTATCTCTGAATAAACATATACTTGAACTCTGAGCTATACGTGGACTTTATAAATATCCATCAGATCTGGGCATGGGAGAGAGTTCCCTTCATCCGCCCTGGGAGATTAGCACCTCGACAGCAGCCACCACCTGATATAGTTGCTGGAGAGCAACCTTTGCCTGCTGCCCCTTACGGTTCTAGGTATTGAATCCTGTTACAGACTAATTTGCAGTGTTCGTATAATTTTCGGCATGTCTTGATGAAAAGTTACTCATTGCTTATAGGTGGAATGTTGGTTTCAAGCTGGAGAGCGTGGGAACACATGTCCTAGTCCTATATAGGGACCAAATAGACAATATGAAGGATGACCAGGTTCTTGTTCATTTTTCTTATATTTGCAGTTTAACTATGGTATTACATTTGACAGTTTGGTTACACTAGCATTTGAAATCTATTTCATGTTGTAGTTTGTATGGGAGCCATATGTTGATATCTTGGCCAGCCTCCCTGAATATTGCTTATCAGGAAGAAGAATTTGGCAGACAGTCTCCCCTCTCATCTGCTTCGATGTTGTGGAGTTCCACCATGCTGACCGTGTCTTGCGTCAGTTTGGGCAACAACAAACCATCCCTGCAGTTTGTGATACAATTCCGGAAATCCATTTGACTGATCGTCGTGGGAGACAGAACTATGATTGGGCCCACCACCATAGACAATTTGTTGATATGTGGGCAGATCGGGGTGCCCGCATTGTAACGGCACCTCCCATTGATGGTCCAATGGATCAGAGCGATCCATACATGATATGGTACCGACGGATTACTCGCTTGTTGATTGGTAATCCTGCTACTCGTCCAAATACTGGATACCAGGGAGTTGGGGGTGCTATGGAGGCCATGGTAAAACACGTTGATTCGACCTCCTTGCTTGCCAGTTTTTCATGCTTGTGCGTATTTGACTTTTTCAACATGTACAGGCTCAAAGCTTACAAAAAATATACCACCGTGCGTCTGATGCCATCCACCAAGGCTGTGAGATCTCAGGGGAAGATGTTCTTAGAGAGATCCAGGATATATGTGCATATTCTCTGAGGGCAGCTCATGAGGCTCATCGTCTCACGATTCGTCCAGATTTAAGCTCATCATCTCCAGTTGCATCTCCATGTGTCCCACCTAAGGCACAGAGAGGTAGACCAAAGAAAAGAGGTGGGTTTGCTGGTGGAGCAGCTACTGACAGCCGAAAAAGAGGTCTGTATGTGCCAGCAACGCTGTCTGCCTCATTGGAAGTTTCTCATTCTCCTACACCTTCAAATGTCCTTCCAGCGAATGTTGGTGGACCCTCAGATACACCTCAGACATGGGATTCCTCCCTTAGCATACACGAGATCCAGGATGCTACCGATCCTAACACAATGCAATTTGATCTTGAAGTTACAGGTGCTGTTTTTTTGCCACTCTCCAATAGTTTTCAGTATTTTGGCACCAAATTGTTATGCTTTTTCCCCATAATGCTTAGTGCCTGATTGTCTGATGTGTATGCGAGATCACCATTGTATTTTGCAGATACAAAAAACCCAATCTTACAGGCCCTTGGGAAGATAAGGGATATCTGTGCATTTACTTTGAGAATGAGTAATGGAAATGAAGCCATGCTATTAAAGCAGGAGATGGTTACAGTTGCTCCTAAAACAAAACGTTGTAAGCCGAGAAGGAGGGGTGGGATTAGTGGATACTTGGTTGGTGCAAGTACAGGGCCATATTTTCAATGCACCTCAGAACCATCATCACCAGCACCATCTGTGTCATTGAAACCTAATGGTTCTCCTTCGCAGCCGCATGATATTCGTGAACAGGATGTTGAGGCTTTTGTTACGCCACTGTCAAGGGATTCTCCACTGACAGAGTTAGAGGATAACTTACAGTCAGAGATGATAGAGTTGGATACAATAACTGGAAGTCGAGAACCTTCACCATCCTCTGCTCACCCATCTATGCTAGACCTGCCATGCGATCCACAAGGTCATCACAATTCAGTTCTGCTGTCGACAGATGTGGGAACTGACTTCTCACTGGAGCATAACAGACAAATCCTAACAAACTCCACTGATACTGCTCATCCCATCAACGTACAAGAAGATAACAGAGACACCGAACCCTTACCACCCAGACCTGATCCTTCTGTATTTGAGCCACATTTACCTCCGATACAAGAAGACTATGGCGACCCTTCAAAGGTTAATGGGACTCCTGCTCCTCAGGGTGATCCCAGTGCATCTCAGCCTACTAATCCAAAGCATGAAGTATCAACTGTCTGTCCAGACCATCATGAGATGGTGACAGAGATTAACGGACCTGATACTCTTTCCGTCCCTGAACCCCCTGCATTCGAGCCCCAAGGTGCTAAGATCCCAACACCGTCAGACTCAGCAAGCCCTGGAGAGAACGACTCAAAGCCCTCCACTCAGCAGGGTGAGAGGGATGTCCCTGAGCCTTCTCCAGCTAAGCAAGAAGCATCATCTACATATTTGGCTTCTAACGAAGCAGAATCTCATGGTGATGTTCCAAGTACTGATTTTGTAGCAGGTGGTGCTAAGACCCCAACACAATCAGTCTCTGCAGGTTCTGGAGAGAAAGATTTAAGGCCCTCCACTCAGCAGGAGGGTGATGGGAA